>LOEQ01005723.1:0-18269 GCA_001685075.1 Bramus lutescens | reverse complement strand
CCTCCTCCTCCTCCTCTTCCTCTTCTTCTTCTAATTTGATTTTATTTTAGATTTTCAAGACAGGCTTTTTCTGTCCTGGAACCAGCTCTTGTAGATCAGGCTGGCCTTGAATTCACAGAGATCTGCCTTCCTCTGTCTCCTGATTGCTGGGATTAAAGGTGTGTGCCTCCACCACCGGGCTTGTTCTTCTTGTTGCTGTTCTCCTTCTTTTTATTCTTCTTCTTGTTCTTGTCTTTGTTCTTCTCTCCTCCTCTTCCTCATCCTTCATGTTTACTTCTTTACTTCTATGACTGCTTTGTCTATACGGATGCCTACACCACAAAAGAGAACACTGTACCCTATTATAGATGGTTTGTAAGTCGCCGTGTGGTTACTGGAAACTGAACTCAGTAGGTCTAGAAGAGCACAACACCAATCCTTTAACTTCTGAGCCATTTTAACCTCCTCTTCATTATTTTATTTCAGTTTTAGAGCTTACCACTATTTTAGTAATTGATCAAATATTTCACCCATCTAAATTTTTAATTTTAGATGAGGAAACTGAGTCACTGTTTTAAAATATCTCTCCCCATACCTTATGGGAAATCTATTTCCATCTCCAAGCACTTTCTACCCTGCTTCCCAAAGCTACATGAACAGTTCTCTTGAAGAATTTCTCTTTTTTTAAAAGGCAGTCAGTTCTTACACTGTCTTTTCAAATGCTGTGGAGTAGGCTTCTACCTTAGAAATAATATTGCTAATTAAAAATTAAATAAACTTATGACCTTACAGATAAATGCCACACACGTATCCTAATGAGAATGTTTATTGATAAAGGAAAAGTGGTTTGTGCTTGGCTATAGGAACTCAAAACCAATGTAGAAACTACTTTTTCCTTAGTTAGCTGAGAAAGTTGACAGATTGAATAATGATGTCAAATGCATTTGGGGGAATTTTTTCCAGGTTATTGGTGCTGTGAAATATTCTGTCTTGAAATGTCAGAGAACTGCTTTTGCAGTGGGTACCCTTTTTCAATGGAAGAAGATTTCCACTGAAAATATTCATGTTCCGGGAAGCATATTAAACTGCTTCTACACAGTTATTATGATGAAGATCTCCAAGTAGCATACTTAAGCAACTTATTTTGTCCCAGATGTGAATTATTCACATGGTAACAATGGGTAGAGATTAGTTCTCCTTATAAGAATGTTTCCTGGTGGCCTCAATGTTGAAGGTGGTTTGTAAAAATGGTTTCATTTTTTTCTACCCAGTTCTATATAGCTGGCCCTAATTTTCTTTTAGCTTACAGATAAATGTTATCTTGATTAATCACTTCATGAGTGAAAGTTTTGAGTAATACAAGCAAATAAATTGTCAATCTTTTCCCTTTGTTGCTACTTTATACAAAAGTTTCCCATATACCTTACTGGAGAGCAGAAAACAGAAGCTAATTAAAGTATTAAATGGCCATATCCAGCCAGTTCAAATATCCCATCATTCTTGATGCTTCTCATGCTTAGTTCCAAAATCTTTTCTCGTTTCAGTAAGATGTTACCTTTATGATTTATTCTCTTTTTATTTGCATGGGCATCAATTTAAATTTGGTTTCCGACATAATGACAGAACCAGTTGATATGCCAATATGGATGGGGGAAATTTTGCAAGGCCCCACCCCTAGATAAAGAGCTACAGTAGCTCAATGGCGGTTGAGAGAGGATAGCATGCATATTACCTATACCTACATATACAGATTATGTATGTGGTATATATATATATATTATATGTGTGTGACATATAGACATATATAATATATACTATAAAATATATATTACTTTATAAGTGAAAGTATTGAGTATGTGTGTGTAAAATAATAATAGAGAAGAGATCATGAGTTTAATGAGGGCACAGGAAAAGTTGTAATGGAAATGGGGAGGAGTGAAATTGATGCAAATTTATTTCTAATGCAAAGTTAACAAAAATACAAAGTTAAAATAGAAGTCTTTGATTTTCTTTTTCAGAAGTCCAGCTCAAAGCTCTCTCATTCCCCTGTGAAATTCCTCTCTTAGACTCTGCCGTCTCAGCCACCTGCTTGTCTCTCTGCAGATGTGTGTCCTTTCCTTTGATAAGTTTCTTTGAGCTGTATGTGTGTTGGGTTTATTATGCTTTAGTGAGTTCCCACATGCCATTCTCTCAGAAATGCACTCTGATGCCACATATATGAATTCTACCCATTTTATACCAGCTCTCAGTAACCTCTCGTTCCAAACACCACCATCTATTTTTCTCAACTATGCACATTGGAACTTGATTATGAACTGTTTTATTTTACTATGCACATTCTTATACTTCTAATTAAAAGATAATTAGAAAAATGATAAACACCATTTTTCTTCTGTTCAACTCATCTTTTTCGTTTCTTCCCTCATCATTTTTATTTGTCATCATCATCATGAAATTGTAAAAGCCATTTATTCAATTCTCCTCATTTCAAAATTTTCCTTTTCTGATCAAGCCTGTAATTTTGCACCAGGAAAATTTTCATAAGGTCCAGTAATGACTGAGTTGCTCCTTCAGGTAAAATGTTCTAAAAGAGATTGAGGAGACAACTCAGTGGGTAAATCCCTTATTGTGTAACTCTGAAGACCTGGGTTCAGATCTTTAGACCCAATGTAAAAGCTAGGCATGGCAACATGCATCTGTAATGCTGGCCCTGGGGATGCAGAGACAGGCAGACTCTCTGTAGCTCCCTGGGCAAGAGCCTATCTGGCCAATCAGTGAGCTTCACCAAGGAGACTATGTTTCAAAAAAACAGGAAGAAGTGATGGAGTCGTATATTCATCATTGACCTTTGACCTACACCTTCATGTACATACACAAGTATGCACATCTTTATACACTTGGGCACACAAATACATTGTGCAACATTCTCATACACACACAAACATAAATACAATACAATACTATGCCCTTTGACTTTATGTAGCCTAGGAAATTATATTTAAATTCACAAACTTGGTATGTAAGAACATCTATAGCTTAATATTCACCTAATCTTTGCATCTTACCAATTATTCTTTGTTTGCAAAGACTGAATGAAATGGCTTACCATTTCATTCTCTTGAATTAAATAAGCCTCATTCTCTTGAATTAAAATCTTTCATCAGAGACCTTTTTTTCTGTCTTTTTTCCATTCTTAACTTTCAAATTCGTATCAACTTCCTTGTAGACTTTCTTTGGTCTTCCGTACCTCTGTGATATTTGGGGCTCTTTTAGACATCTCTGGTAGATCCTGTTCCATTTTGCCTTGTTTTGGTTGTTGTAAATATGAAAAAATGCTCAATTCATGTTTTTCTTTTGAACCATTAGTATAATATTTTTCATATGTCAAAATTTTGTTGAATAATCATTGAATATAAAATTCCATAGTTTCTACCCTCTAGAACGCTGTCAAGACCTTTGGCATTGTGATGAGCTATTCCTCTACAAATGTGTTGGGCTGCATTTATATCTCTCTTAGTTGCATTTGACCATGCGCCACAGGTTCGTCATGCCTGAATTGTCACACTGATTTGTGTAACATAGGAACAACGTAAAAATTCTGAAGGAATAATTATTTATTAATTTAGCATTTCATTTTTTTTATTCTTTTGGGATAGTTACCTTTTCCCCCCGCCCCTCAAATGTCTTTGTGAACACTTTCAACTCCCACAAGAGTTGTTAAAGGAGCCTGACATCTACAATTGAGAAATTTTTTTAATTAGCTCAGAGTAGCTCCTGTTCTTTCTGTCTTTCAGTAATTATCCATGAGTTGGTAGTTAGAGGTTGGATTATAATTAGTCCTACATGAAAGTTCTGAGCATTTCTTTGGAGCTGCTGAGAAATATGCTGTAATGAAGTGCATCTGTACCCTCTCTTCACTTCCCAGTGTCTAACCATCACATCTTTTCTTAAATGTTGTTATGCAAATTATCCTAAATTCTACTGAGCATTCACTTGCACTATGAAAATTTCCAGGGTTCTCTTCAGACTATGAAAGCTTAAAATAATTTCTATACTGTACTTGTCATTTAGCTCCTTTAATTTCAGTATATCCATGTGTGCATGTAGCTTTTCCAAACACCTTCCAACCTCTGGATTACTTAGCTGTGTAACTCTTTTCGGAACTGCAACTCTTATTTTATTTTTCACACTGAGTTATAATTCATGTGATTATTTTTTGACTGTCATGGTGAAAATCATTATGTATCAAAACCAGTTCTCAGATAAGCTAGGGAATGAGTCCAACTGGTTTTGGAAGGAATTAATGAAATATCCTTACTTAGCTTTGTTGATGTTCATTCAATTTTGTTTATACAGCATGTCCTAGGAGATCTTGTGAGGAGGAAAGAGGCATTCAGGGCAGTATTGTCATAGACTACTAAAAGGTCTTGTGAAAACAGCTGAAGCAAGATCATTCTTAAAGTTGGTATCATTTAACTTCATTATAAAGTAGAATTATGGTTTAATTATATAATATATCAAATACCTGCAAGCATATGTTTACATCATTTATTTGTAGCTATTCTACTGATGGCTATTTAATAATAATTGAAAAGAACTTTTCCTTCAGAGCTTATTTTGATGGACCAAAGCTACACAGATTTGACTTCAGATGGATGTCACACCAGTTAGGATCTGTTGTGTGTCTTTTGCATATGTGGAGACTGTGCTCATTTAACTCAGATTCATTGACACATGCCCACACAGAACTGTGACTAATAAATTTGCAATTTAATAGACTTTGCTTACAAAATCTTTTTGAATTTAGAGAACTTGCTCACAAATATCGACTGATATGAAGTCCCAGGAAATGGCAGCACTGTGTGAACTCACAGAGCTAATAAGAGACTGAGCACTGAACCGAATGGGGCTTCTTATAAGTGCTAATATCTAACGGGCATGCAGTGCACCTTTTTTTCAGAGATGACTACAGAGTCAGTGTAGGCTCTCACAAGTGTCATTTATAGCATCAAGAGGGAAGAACATTCTTCTGTTTTTGGTGGCAAGGCTATACAGGTATAACAAATAAGTTGCCTGTTGGTCATATTTACATCACTAAAAGAAGAAAATTTGTAACAGAAAGCAAAGAAAAAGAAAGTAGTCATAAACCTGGAAAGATGTAATGTGGGATGCCCATCTCTATGCTATGAATATGTCTTATTAAGGATGGATAGGAGGTATATGATATCACAGAGTTTTAGCACCTGAATAAAATTATTTACAAGCAGAGCTCCAACACAGTTACTCCTGAGGCTCAGCCGTGTGCATCGGTAAACTCTCACATTAACAATTTTTGTGTGTTATATTACTTTGAATTACTGATACTCAACACAGGTATAATGTATACTCTATAAAATACACAAATATAGGTAACATTAAGGAACTTGTAAAAGTTTCTCTGTGGGAGTAAGGCATAATGTGTCAGCAGTCAGTGCCATCTGATTTCCAGTCACAACCCATTCTGTGATGTGACATCTTAGATCATAAATTAAGCCTCAACGCAAGCCACATATCAAAGCTTAATTTGGTGCCACCCACAAATTTCAGGCAGGAGTGATGATCAGGATGTCTCTCAAACCTGGGTCTGGAGTGACTCTGGAACTACATTTGTGGCAAGAACTCATATTGTTCATGTGCATAATTCAGTGGGGTAACTGGAGCTGGTGTGTTCAATTGGTGAATTGTGCATGCTGTGTGTTGGGTTAGCACTAGGAAGGTGATGCCAGAGTGGACACATATCAGTAGAGCACTACCAGTCTAAAGGAATCAGCATGTGAAATGTTGGCTCCATTTACATTTTGAAATATAGAGCTTGGAATTTAGAATGTCTAGTATTTCTAGAAAAGGCTTCCTTCTATCTGAAGAAGATGACCTTCCACTTGGTTAACAGAGCTTTTAAAGCAGGCTAGAAGACAAGTCATTTTGGAGCAGATCATGGGAAAATGGCAAATGACAATAATTAGGGTCCTAGTATCCTTAAGAAAGGGCATATAGTTACATTTTTTGTTGCTTTGATAAAATTTCTTGACCAAAAATAACTTAAGGAATAACATTCATTTTGACTTGCAGTACCATAGGGTTAGAGTCAGTCATGATGGGGAGGCATAGCAGCAGGTGGCTGAAACAGAAAACTCTCTGGTCATATTTAATAATACAAAAAGCTGAGAGTGAACTGGAAATGAAGATAGATAATAAGCACTCAAACCCTTCACTAGTGATATGCTTCCAACAGCATGGCTCTACCTCCTAAATGTTCAATAACCTCCCCAACAAGAAACACCAGTTGAAGACCCCATATTCAAATACCCGAGCCTATAGGGGACATTTCTCTTCCAAACTACCCCAACGGGTTTCACAAAGATGTGTGTTCCAATAAGTTGTTTCTCTAACTTTTCTGTCAGGGAGAGATGAATCTGTCTTACAAAAAGCTAGACTTTTTTATGGAAGAGAACCAGACTCTAATTTTAATTTTACTGATTGAGAGGTTAAAGTAACTCTTAGGTAATCTAACTAGACCTGAAAAAACAGGTCTCCTGGAAAAATCTGACAAATTATTAAAAAGCAGAATTCACCAGAAACAGCAACAACCACAGCAGGGGCAGGGTAGGGGATCAGGATGACAGTCTTGGCTTACTTTCTATCACTGTGCTAAAACACCATGACCAAAAGCAACTTGAAGAGAAAAAGATTTATTTTGCTTATATTCCCATATCACAGTTTGTTATCAGGAGAAGCCAAAGCAGGAACTTAAAGGTAACTGAAGCAGAGACCATCAAGGATCACTCCCTAGTGGGTTGCTCATCATACATCATTTAGCCTGCTTTCTTATATGCCCCAGGACAAACTGCTCAGGGATGTCATTCTTGTGAGGTCCAGCTTTTACGGGTTCAAACATTCCAGGGTAGGGCTGCATGGATTAGAAATGTTAGGCAGAAAAAACAGAGATATAAAAGAAATATATAGAGACACAAATTAGAGTCAGGAAGGCAATCCAGTGAATGCTGAGTCAGCCTGCATTTATTTATCATATGCTTTATATATCCCAATTCCAAAGGGGGGAGGCAAAAGACTTCAAAGATACAAAGAACAAACAGAGCAATTACCTTTTCTATACCTAAAACACCAAGTGACCATATCCTGAGTTAAGTCTTCTGTTGTTTAGGCAGGATATACAGTGACCTTACCGTAGGCCAAGCTCCTGTAATAACCTTGAATGAGCAAGAATAGGCCTGTACTCTCTGATCTTTAGTCAAGGTGGAACAGATGATCTGCATTCATCGGCTCTGACACATTCCTCCTTTGTAAATTTATTTATTAAAGCCTGTGCTTCTTTTACACGACAGATGACTGTGCCTGGCTTAGGTTGTTCTCTTCCATCTTCCAGACTTACATATCATCAGTACATACATTCCATCATGCACATCCTGTCTTAGATTTCCTGGAGGGAAAAAGATTTACCCATCATTGACTACCATAATCTCCTTATAAAGGGTTAAGGGACAGTACATAGCTAGATGTTGTACACCTCTGAGCCAACTTTCCATAGAGAGTGTTCACAAATAACTAGATAATCATAGGAAAGCAGATAATGCTTTGCAATACACATGCCCCTATAGCCACAATATCTCCTTAAAAAGGAGTAGAGGATGACTAATATGGGATGACCTATTTAAATAGGTCCAGGATGGCTTTGACAGTTCTTAGCTACATCAAAATCCAAATTTGTCTCATTAAACATAACAAATCTAAGGACTCATTAGCTCCAGGTCAAATTTTTCTCATATAAACTCTAACCATTTTTTTAACCAGTAACATCTTCATAGTTAATCAAAGTAGTTACAAAAATTAACAGGTCAATATCATAATTCTGGCATGAAAATTAATAATAAACACACAATCTGTAAAATCACAATTCTCACAACTTTATTTTAATCAAAAAACAAGAAAAAGTTTCTGTGATAGGTGAGTTGTGAGTCTTTTTCCTCTCCTATAGTCCAATTGCATTGCTGCTTCTAACTTTCAAAGATAAATTTGAGCTGTTACAGTCCATCAGCAAAACTTTTGTTCTATTCCTACCCATCAACCTGTGGGGTCTCTTCAGTATCTCCAATGAGGTTTATTGTACTGAGGAGGGGCTTTAGCCAACACACTGCCTCTATAATAGTGTTCAATAGTTTCAATGAGTCTTTTTCCCACAGAGGGGAAGTCTCTGAGATACCTGTTTTCCAGGCTTTCCATTTCAACAGCAGACAAATATTATACAGGCAAAATGAATTCTGTGTCCCAAGATATATTATGGATAAACTGTTGAACATTCAGTCAGTGTTCTTGGGCCAGCTCCAGAGTAAATAGGATTCACTAATATCTGGGAATCTGTATAGTAATTCTATATGGAATGTGGGAATCATCAACCAGTCAACCATCACCACGATCTCCTTTCCTTCTCAGACTGCAACATGATAACATCAGAGGACCTGTAGAACAGGTTCAGCAATCTCTCATTCCAATTCCTCTGGGAAGGCTTCAGCAGCTACTGTGCTATCAGGGCTTGGACTCCTCTGTTCCATACACTGCACCAAGTGTTCAAGAAGCCACTGAGTTTCATTCTCCTCCTGTGGAAAAGTACAAACTTACCCTCAATCCCATAGTAAAACAGGGTCAGTCCTTTTCCAAAATCTAGGGCAAAGGTATTTCCATTTTGCTTAATTGAAAGTCACTCTGGTGCCATCATGCCAAAATCTACCTACTGCAGATTGCTCATGGGCATCCATATTTAAGAAATTTAGAATAGAAAGGACATTATTTAAGGCATTATGTGACAACTGAGGGTATTATACTTTTAAGTTGTGTTTTCAAGGACCCATGGGCACTCTCTATAATTGTTCATCTTTGAGGATTATAAGGAATGTCTGTTTTATGTTCAATATTCCCTGGGAACAAAACTGCTGAAATGCTTTGCGAATGTGTCTGGATTCATTAACCATTTTTATAATTTTTAAGGATTCCCACATATGAAAAACACTTTAAGCAATGTGTGATCACATGCGTAGTGGCCTCTCCCAGTTTGTATAGTGGTCATTAAGAAACCTGAATATGTATCAATTGTCACATGCACAAATCTTAATTTGCCAAATTCTGCAATATGCATAACATCAAATTGCCATAAATGCTTTGGAAGCAGTCCTTGAGGATTTACTACCAGATGAGGTACAGGTAAATATTGTAGGCATGTATCACAATGCTTAGCAATCTGAAGAGCAATTTTTCTTGTTAATCCAAATTATTTTCTCAAACTTTTACTATTTTGATGATATAAAGCATGTGATCATTGTGTAATTGCCCAAGAATCATTATTTTGAAATAACAAATCAACCTATTGCTTAGTATAAGGAACATTGGTCACCTTAAGTTCTCTACCAAAATATTACCTAGATTCCTTCTAGTTCCTCTGTATTAAACAAGCTACTAACTACTTCAAAATAAGGGTTTAATACCTTGACTGGTGAAGCAGAAATGTGTATCTGTAAGAGAACCGTTTTGCCATAATACTCCTGTTGGAGTAAGTTTTGTAGGTAAAATATGTACTTGCTAAGGTTGTTATAATTAATATAAAATACCTGCTGATTCTGCATTGCATATTCCACCTGCTCCAGTACCTGTCTAGCAATGTCTTTGAAGTGTATTGGAAAAATTGGGATCACTACTCCTCTTTAAAGTCTCACTGTAGACATCTTTAAATAGGGCTATAGACACCAAACACTTCCCAATAATTTCTGAAAATTATTTAAAGTTTGTAAGCCATGTTTTCTAATCCAGTCTCCAAATCTCCCATTAACTGACAGGCAGAAATCTGCACTCTCATGGATGCTTGGCTGGGTGGGGTGAAGCTAGGGCTAGGCACTATGCAGCTTGCCAGTCCCACCTGGCAACAAGGATGGGGAGGCCCAGGTTAGCTGATGCCTGTTGGGTCTGGGTGGGGCACAGGCCACACTCTTCGTGGCTGGGTGGGTGGTGGTAGCTGACAAACTTAGCTGTACTACAGGTGCCAAGGTGTCCACCATTGCAGAGTTTCTGAGACCAAGACATCCACAGGCTTGGCAGGCTGGGTGTTTAGGTGTGTGTAGCTACGCCATTTTCCTTACCCTTGTTTTTCTTTCCCCAAGATCATGAGCAGATAGGTGGGTCCATACCACTTTTACTTCTCTGAGCCCAGAAGCAGGCCTAGAACTGCAGCAATTTCCAGAGGCATTGGCCTGAAGTCATTGCCAGGCCTCGGACCCTGAACTCTCTTTGCTCCCCGGCCCACTGAGCAGTCACAGTAGCTATGGCTCTGACACTGCAGCACCAGGAGTTTGCTGGGAGCATGGGCGGGTTTGCTTCCCCGAGTCTTGGCACAGTCTGAAAATGGCCTAGTGTGTGGGATGGAGTGAAATATTTACATTATCTACAAACTCTAAAAATTGCTGCATTTGTTTCGGCTCCACCTTAGCTCCTCTGGCTATCAAAATACACAGAAGCAAATGTACAAACAGTTGTCTACTCTTTTCTTGTATCATATCTACAATTATGTACAATTTTACTCCTGATATTCACCACCCTTTCACATTTATTATTTATTTGAGCACTCACTCTCACCTCTACACCTGCCCTGTGATATTCAATGTGGCATCCATCAAGTTCTCCTCCTATACCACTAGCCACACATCTGGGCACTACCTGTCTGGGTCTGGCCTCGATAGGTTCATACCTTCCAGAGTAGGGGCGTGTGGATTAGAAATGTTAGGCAGAAAACACAGAGATACCAAAGAAAATCCAGAGACACAGAATAGAGTTGGGAGGGCAACCCAATGAATACTGAGCCCACCCACATTAATTTTCCAGATGCTTTATATAACCCCAATCCAAAAGCTGGGGAGAAGGCAAAAGACTTCTTTACCATGATTTAAAGAACAAACAGAGCAATTACCTCTTCAATACCTGAAACATCAAGTGACTATATCCTGAGTTAAGCATTCTGTTGTTTAGGCAGGACATGAAGTGACCACACTCTAGGTCAAGCATCCTCTAAGTAGCCACAGCCTGAGTCAAACCTCTTGTCATAACTTTTAAGGAGCAAGAATAGACCTGAACTCTCTGACCTTCAGTCAAGGTGGAAAGATTCACACCTCTGGTCTCTAACACGTTCTCCTAGTGGGATGTACCCTCTCACATCAATCATTAATTAAAAAGATGCCCCACAGGCTTATCTGATAAGGGGTATTTTCTCAGTTGAAAAACCCACTTTGCAGATGATTCATAGTTTGTGTCAAGTTTGCAAAAATTGAACCAGCAAAATAACTGCAATCCAAAGATCTGAATAGTCATGTTAAGATTAGCTATGGGAGAATGTATAGCTGAATTTAAAGGCTCTCTGCACTTGGTCGTGCCATGTGTTGAGAATAAATGAGAATGTGATTAAATTGTTTTCACCATCCTCTGGGAAGTATTTCATGAAGAGTTGATTCCAAAGAGATTGCTTATCTGTTTTCTCTGTTGAATGATGAAATGACAGAGTTCTAAGCTAACAGATTAAAAATTCTTGTTACTGCAGACCATGCTACCTTGCAAGTCAGTGAGGGAGTCCAAGCAGCTTTGAGGTAACCTGTATTGGACCATGGAGAAACAATATATGCTTGAAAATGTGTCAAAATTGCCACGAGGAAAAAAGCTTTTCAATACTCTCTTTTCTGGTTTTGGAGTGAAATGCTTTAACCATCAAGTAATCCTGTGTGGGGTCCTACCAAGCAGTGTTTGGAGCACCAACTCATAGACCAAGTCGATTGTTTGTCTCAATAGCACTCTTGGAGCACTAGCTCACCCACATCTTCCTGTACTGACCATATCTGTTTTGGGGCTAACTACAAAGTCAAGTAGCTATGACACAGATTACAAGCTTACAAGAATTAGAATAGTCACTCTTACACCCCCACTAATTATGAATTTAGCCTGAATTTACTCTGCACTCATATGGTTGATCTTACCATCTCTAGAATCAATCCTCACTTTTTCCCCCTCATATTCAATTTCTAACAAATCTGTTATGATTGAATTCTTCTGCAACATTTAATTAAACCACGATGTCTGGAGCTTGGCTCTGACTGTCCCATTCTATGGGTATGAATTCACTGAACCCAGCAAATCCCTGACACCACTTCAGACACATAGGAATAACATGGGTGCAAAATACAGCCTAAGCTTTTTTGATCAAAGTTGATGGAAATGAAAGAAAATGCTCTAATAAGCTGTGAGTAGAGTGATATGTTTAATGTGACATTTAAATTTCAGGCATCTATTTGCCATTGCAAATATTATCCAGAGAGACTCTTTAAGCCTTAAAATGTCATAAAATGGCAAAAGCCACATTATACAAATATCTTTAATTTGCTCAATCTGTGCTAAGTTCTTTGAAAGTTATGTAAAATGGCATACTAATCAGAGTAAATTAACCAATATTTCAGGAAAAGCAGATGGCATCTTGGTCTTCGTGCCATTTGAATACTGAAACCAACTGCTGTATTGATTAGAGAGAAATGGGATTTGATTTATGGAAATAAAACATTTTGCATTGTTGGCTTTTATAACATAATGTAATTTTAAAAATAGATATTTTTGGTATATAAGTACATATATTCAAACATAAATATACAGACATACATAGAAAGAGGTAGCTACATTCCAGTGTGTATAAATCTTTGCATATTTAATGAAATTTGGAATAAAGGACTTTGCAAACATTAAAATTTTAAAAAGATTTTTTCTTTTGTATATGTGAGTGATTTGCCTGCATGTATGTAAGGGCACCATGACTATGCCAGTATGCAGGAGGTCAGAAGTGGGCACTGGTTTCCTGGACCTGAGTTATAGATGGTAATATTCTCCAGGTGAGTGTTGGTGGGTTTATTATCAGTGGAAGGACACACCATTTAGGGTGATATATTTATTCTTAGTCCTGGATCATCAGGCTAAGGCAAAAGGACTGTGAGTAAATGCAGGGCAATATGGATTAAGTAGGGAGAGCTTTTGCTACTTAATTAAAAAAAAACCCACTCGACCCTCCTTCTATAAAAAAAACTCAAAATAAAAAGAAAACATATTTCCATTCTTTTTAAAATGACATGCATAAACAACAGAAAAAATATGCTCTGGGGTACACACAAGCACGCAGAGGAACACACACACACACACACACACACACAGAGGCAACATTGCTTTCATTACTCAGCCATAGTTTTCTTTATATTGTCAGAGAATAATGACAGATTTATTTTTTAATAATTTTATTTCCTATTTATTTTAGTAAATATTGAGAATGCAGGTGCCTTATAATCCACCTCTGATGTGGGATTTCCTTCTGTATGCTGTGAATATGTTTTATTACCATTGGTTAATAAAGAAGCTACTTGGGCCTGTGGCAGGGCAGAATAGAGCTAGGTGGGAAAACTAAGCTAAATGCTGGTAGAGAGAAGGCAGAGTCAGAGAGAAGCCAAGTAGCTGCCTCAGGAGACAGATGCTGGACAGTGGACAGAATCTTGCTACCACACCACAACCATGTGATGATATACAGATTAATATAAATGGGTTAATTTAAGATACAAGAGCTAGCAAATAAGAAGCATGAGCTAATAGGCTAAGCATTATTGTAATAATACAGATCTGGGCAGTCAGGAAATGAATGTTGGGGACTGTGAAACCCTAGACCCTGAATTTCCTGTGACCCCCATGCCTTCCAGAGTAAACAACTTGTTTTGCAGCTGCTTTGAGCAAACAACTTGTTTTCCTGTGTTTGCAGCCCTTCTGAGCATGAGACCTTCAGGAGTTCCTCATGGCAGGCGAGTGGTTTCAGCTGAGAGTTAGGGCATGGCCATTGGTTAAGAAGAGCCTATGTAAGCTACCCTAGAACGCAATAAAGGGGACTTTCTTGGCTGTCTGTGTGTGTGTGTGTGTGTGTGCTTCAATTTCCAGCACTTTGCCCAACTTGTGAACTGTACCATAGCATGTACCATGTGAAGCAGGTGTTGCAGGCCTCTACCTACAAAATGGCACCCACTAACTGAGGCATGGATCCACATGAGACCTTAAAAAAGTTTAAAAAGGGCTTCTAGATGGGAAGATAAGCAGTTTCTTTTTTTTTTCCAGATAGACTCTGTTTGCTGGTGGCAAGCAGAGACATGGCTCCCAGGTTTTCTGAGTCACCTTTAGTGGCAAGAATTGTGCTGTTTCTTTAAAGAAGGCTTCCTGGTTGATGCTAGTTGCACAAACAGCTCTAACTTTTTCAGGAGACACAGAATTTGTATGGGGTTTGTGAGCAGAGTGCTACAACATGCTTAATAGCAACATAGATGTGTTGTGTGCCTGGAAATGGGACTATGAGCATGGTTCACAGAGCTGGTGCTGAATGGTCCTCTGCCATGTTGAACTGGGCAGAGCTGAAAGGCAAAGCAGCCTTAGTCTTAGCCATGCCACTTGACATTTTAAGAAGCATTCCTGGACAGAAAAGGATTACAGATACACAATAGGACAGATTCAGATATAAAAGACGCCTAAAGGAGACACAGTGTGTTTAAAAAATGTAAATATGCTTGGGAGAGAGAGAAAAAATATAGACAGTTATTTTAAAAAAGCAAATGGTTTTAAAATAAAAATAAAACAAAGTCTTTAAAGAGACAGAGTACAGACAGTCATAGATTAAAGTAGTAAAGAAAAATAAGCCACGTAATGATGGAATATACACAGAGTCTGGATTATGTATATTACTGTGTTTTCTTTGATATTTTGACTATAGAAAGATATTTGATTTTGGGGGCAGCTAAACTAAACCAACATATATATATTTTAAGGGTATTTTGACTTCAAAATTTGGGTCTAAGGATACATTGCTTTGGAAGAGGGTCTGACTTGTTTTCACAGATGATGTGAACCTGAAGATTCCTTCCAGGCTAATGTGATTTGATGAAACAAGACCCTCTGAAAGGTCTCTGTAAACCCCTAAAATTATTTTGCTCAACAAAATGCAGAAAGCAGTTTGAAGATAACTACACCCAAATTCCCAAATATTGTTCATAAATGTTTGTTTACATTTAAAGAGGGATTTGATATAGAGATGAATACTTTGAATTGGCATGGATTTTGGTCTATTGATACAAATTTGAGGTCAATTTTGTTATATGCATATTTCTGCTCTTTATTAGGGTATTGTGCTTGTGCAGCTCATTTAAATATGTAATGTATAATTAAAATGTAAGTTAATAGATAATCATCTATAATAGTAAAGCTTGTAGTCATTTTAGTTAGGCTTTCTAGATGTATAAAGATATATTTCAGTTAGATAGGCATTCTTCAAACCTTTCAAAGACTAACAGAATATAGCATTTAAAATATGTTAAGAATTTAGAACTTTTTATGACAATGAGACACATCTGCTCCTGGCAGCACCAATCTACTTCAAAATGATTATGGGCATTGAAAAGGCTCTTAGAGTTTGCTAGCCATTTGGGAAAGAAATTGCTCTTACTTGAACTGCCTGATGGTATGCTGTTTGAATTTGACATGCAGGACCCACAGAAAAGTGACTGCTAAACTTGCCTAAAGGTGAAACAGTCCTTTGGGATTCCTGCTTCATGAAAGAGTCTTCCACAAATTCTGTGGACACAGAAGAAAATGACTGATAAAGTACCAATATAGGTGGAATTGTCTCTGAAATTTTCTGCTTCATGGAAAATTCTGACAGATGCTATGGATGTGTAGGCTCAAGATTGGTGCCCCAATGTTAGAGAAGAACTTTGTGTCACTGTCCAGGCACTGAGATGTCTATGTCAATTCTAGAGGTTTGGAAGCCGCTGACAATGCACTTCCAGCTTACTTAGGTAATAGTATATCATTCTGGGGTCTTTGATGGAGTTGAGGAATAGAAAGTTATTTTTTCCTTAGTTATGATAAACAGTAAAGTTAGATATAAATACTATAATTGTAATTCTTGTCTGATACCTGTTTTGTTATATGAATTTTATTATGTTAAACTTAAAACCTTCCTTTATATTTAGACATAAAATGGGAGGTAATATGGGATTCCCCTCTTATGCTGTGAATATGTTTTATTGCTATTGGCTAATAAGGAAGCTGCGAGGGCCTGTGACAGGACAGAATAGAGCTAGGCAGGAAAACTAAACTGAATGCTGGGAGAGATAAGTCAGAGTCAGAGAGAAGCCATGTTGCCACCTCAGGAGAAGATGCTGGACAGCAGACAGAACCTTACTGGTAGGCCACAACCTCATGACAATATGCAGATTAATAGAAATGGGTTACTTTAAGATATAAGAGCTAGTCAATAAGAAGCATGAGCTAATAGGCTAAGCAATATTGTAATAATACAGTTTCTGTGTGATTATTTTGAGTCTGGGCAGACAGAAAATGAATGAGCAGGCTTCAGCTACATGCCTTCAATAATTCCATCTTGAAACTCTGCAGAAATTCTGTTTGTGTGGTTCTTACCTTCAGCCTTAACTGAGCTAACTCTTCTCTCAGTGTATTAGTCACTGTAACTGAAGCATTGGTGTTTTTGAAATACACTTATGAGTTTATATTTAATATAAATTCTGCCACGTGCAGTTAGAAATCCTTCTGCTGGGCAGCACTGCTCACTTGAAATCACCTCAGCTGAATTACAAGTGGAGATTTTCAAGTCAGGCAATTAATTTAAAATAGGTCTGCAATGGCATGCAAGGGCATTCTATTTCTGGTTCAACTTGACCCTGGGGAAGTAGTTCCTGTAGCTTAGATTAGCAGGAGAGAAGGATGGCAAGCCTTGCTGGATGCCTGGAGTTTGTCTCCGCTGTTCACCGGCTCTGGTCAGTTATCTCTGAATTCTGCTGTCTGTCCCTGCCTTACAGCTACTGTCCTGATCCACCTCCAGCATCTCTCTGGGTTCTTCTTCCTCTTTTAATTTTGGCTTAGTAATTATTCTTTAGCTTTCCAGTAACTTTTCAATGATCCTAAAACTACATTCAGGACAATGCACACACACACACACACACACAATGTAAATACACACTTTAGTCCTGCTTTCTTTGTTACATTGAGTTGGCTTAGTCACTGGCATCCTCATCTACACACAGGGCAAAGGCCTAACTGTGATGGAAATGAGGTGATGTTTCTAAACTGAACACATTGCCTTATCCCCCCGAATTCACAATTCTGATATATACTTTTCATAAGAAATTGAATATTTGCACCCAGTGTTTTTGTGGGTAGTCTGTCAACTCTCAAGAAACAAGTAAATAACTTTTTTTTGGAACAGAGTTTCTCTGCATAGCCTAAGACTGACTGACAATTCGTTTTGAAGGTCACGCTGGCCTCAAATCTATGATCTCTTGAGTGCTGATACTGAAGATATATACACCACACCCAGATAGTAGTCTGTAGTTGGTTTTTTTTAAACCTTTTATTCTTATTCTTATTTGGTTAGTATATAAAGTAATGGTCCATCTGTGTTTTTCATGTACCATAAGATCTCTTCTCTTTCTTAATCCCCTTTCTAGCTTTGTGACCAACATCATATACACATTATAAACATACACCCACCCACATATATATGTTTATAGTTTTAAATGTATATAATTTTAAATATTGATTCTATATAAAAGAAAAAGATGTAGTGTTATTCTTTCTGGATTGTTTTGTTTTATATGATGCTCTCCGGTCCCATCCCATTTTCTTGCAAATGAAGGTAACTTCATTCTTTAAGGTGTATTAAACTCAATTGGATCCACATACCACACTCCCTTTACCCATTTTTGTGCTCACTGATACTGATTGCAAAATTTGGACACCTGATTGTCTGAAAGGTCCTTGGCTCAGGAACAGTCCCTGCTCCTGCACTAAGGCTGTCCACCCAGAGGGGTGTGTGTCTACCAGCCAGGCAGGCCAGAAAGTCCCTGGAAGGGAGTGCAGGGTACCTTCAGCTTCTTCTGCAGGGTCTTCTGTGTTCCACTCGACCCTGCCCTGCACCCATGTTCGCCCTTTTGTCTGTGGTGTCCTTGAACTACCAGGCATCCCTGTTTCTATGCTGAGGAATTCCATCCAGATGGGGTCCATGGACTACCAGGAGACCCTGTTTCTGTGCTGAGGAGTTCCATCCAGACAGGAACATTTCCTGCTCCTGGACTGAGGAGATCCACCCAGAGAGTCAGTCACAGCAAAGATTGGACCAAGACACT
>LOEQ01005722.1:85922-108789 GCA_001685075.1 Bramus lutescens | reverse complement strand
AATTAACATAGCATCACCTCACCAAATTAACTCCAGAAAACTCTGAAACCAGCTCACAGAATGGTAGAACTAGAAAATAATTACACAAGAATTATAATGATCATGATAACTATTACACTTACAGTAGGCACCAAGTACTCTGGAACTTAACAACTACACCAAAGATTTTTATTGTACCATTTCATCTAATCCTAGAGCAAACCTACAAAATACACGGTTCGGATCAGAAAGCCAGGCTTAGACCAGTTTGCTCTTTACATAATACTGAAAATCCCACATTTCTTTTAAGTAGTAAAGGACTGTGATACAGCTTGTGTTGTGCTGGCTTTAAAGACGTTTCTGGTGTTCTCTGAAGGTCAGACACTCACCCATTTGGTGGCTTCAAACATTTTCAGGTCCAGAGGGTCTCCCTGGATGGTCCCATCAAGAAGAATCAAAGAGTGACAGCTGGCCATGGCTGCACACAGCGGACCCTGGGGCAGAGCTTTGCCTGAGGCAAAGCCGTGAACTGCCTGGAATCTGAGAGAGAAAAGAGAGATGAAGATTCAGGGCTGTGCCCTCCTGCCATAGATGGAGCTTTTTGGAGCTTTTTGATTTAATGTGCACGGCTGCATTTCTCTAGTCTTGGCAGGACAGCAGTGTGTTTCCCATCCTTCCCTGAGTTCTGTTCAGGAATACTAGGAAGGCTCAGAGCCTGTTCCTTGCTTCCTTTCCAACTTTGCCTTAGTTCTTCCCAGATTTACTTTATCTGCAGGAGTGGAAAGAACAAGAAGTTCCCATTTTGTTTTGAGGTCTGCTCCCACCCCAGTAAGTAGATCACTACTCTTCCAGTCATGGGAAGACTTTCAATCCTACGGGCCTGGGCATATTCTCTGTATCTGTCTCCCAGCATGTTAGATGTTTGGTCCACCATAGATATTCAGTAAGCATAAAAGGAAATGGATGGGTGGGTTAGTTCATATGGTGAAGAAGTGAACAGTAAAAGCATTTGGAAAGGGTCCTGTGCATCCCCTCTTCAACCATCACATCTTGTGTCTATGCTGCCTCTATTATCTTCATCATTTCCCACAGAAAGTGACTTTGTCTGAAATCAATGGAAATAAACCTCCTCTGTTGTACATGAGATTCATTCACTAATTGAAAGAGGAAGTCATTGAGTCATTCATCCTGGGCCCCACTAGGGGAATGTCCCCTTCAACCTTGTTGTGCAGCCCCTTCTCAACTGTGTCACACAGTAGTTGGGTTGGGAGAGGGGGATCTCCTCACAGAATGTCTGAATGACGGTAGCTTCTTCCCACAAAGAGGCAAGATCTGCTTCTTAGAGGTAGTCAGAATCTACTTGCCCTCCGTCCTCTCGTGTTGGCATCTTTTGGAATTTGAACTAGCCCTATAGCCCAGTCAGGTCTTGAGGTTGCCATCTTCCTGCCTCCTCAGTAGCTAAAGTTGCAAGCCTGTACCACTATGGCCAGTCTAAAAAAAAATAAATCCTTCATGGGTATGTGTGTGTGTGTCATCCGCATCATATAAAAACACTATGATCACAAATTGGACTTGATACATTTGAAAAGAAAAACGGACACAATGCTCAGCATATAGAGAAGGAAATGTAGGTCAGGGAGGAGTTGGAGAAGGCGGAGAATATGTTCAAAATACACTGCAGGAATTCTCGAAGGATTAATTAAAATATTTAATTACGAAAAGAAGCGCAGTCAACCTTGTCTGCGTGAATTATTTTGAAGAAAATGATCTCGCTTTCAGACAATAGAGTGCCCCATGCCACGTGCTTCCTTTCAGTCCTGACCACGCTGGAGCTGAAAGTGTGGGACATCAGCAGACAGGGAAGCAGACTCACATGTGGCCACAAGAGGGCTAGCTTTGCAAATCTCCAAGACAGCAAGTCGCCACCACCAGGGGCCACTCCTAGCCACCCTTACCACTTAACACCCAGACCCACAAAGACAAAGGAATCTTTTCTCAAGGATCAGTTTATGTCAGGCAGAGGACATGGTTCCCAGAATCAGGATACTAAGAAACCGAGTACACCGACAACCGTCCCACAGGAAGTTCTCTTCCTGAAAAGCAGAATAGAGTCATGTTGGCCTTTCCTCCTATGTCACCTCCATGAAGGATAGTGGCCTGGGGCTGTCTAGAACACCGACAAAGGGCCGGTATCAGGCCTCTGGCGAACAGGCTTAAAGCAAAGTTCATTTCAGAGAGTATTTGCAAACTCCTCCTAGCCTCCTCAGTTTGTGAGTGATAAGGCTGCGATGGGCTTGGAGCTACTATGCACGTTTAGGGAGACCTGGAAAATTCTAAGAGGAGAAATGAAAAGATCAGACTTCAGTAATCATTGCTTATCAAAAGTCAAAGTTCAAGTGTCTCCATTACGAGTTTTGAGAGTAAAGGCAAGGGAGGCCCTGGAGAAGCAAGTCACACAGGAATCCCAGTTAGCCAGAGTACTCACCCATTCTGGTCACAGGGCACAACTCCCCAAGGATCCAAGCCGCCCCTTGTTAAGGTGCCTGTCTGAACAGAAACAAGTCTTTGGGGTACATGGAAGATCTACTCACAGAGTATGGAAGGTAAATCTGGTACGTTTTAATAGCAAAATACACGTCAGAAGGACATTACCAATACGGGTTCTTTAAGGTATTGTGTAATGAGTATGTGGATTCCAAGGAAGAAGTTGCAGTGAATTCACACATGACAAGCATGAACTGTATATAAATTTTTATGTCTTCTGTGGTAAAAAGGGCAGAGTATCTCTTGTCACCCCAGGGGACTATGGTGAATATCTACTTGCAGATGGAAGCACAAAAAAGGCCTTGATAAGACTGTTTGAACAACAAAATGGGCAGATCCCTATTTTTAAAGCAGTAGCTAAAAGAATGTCATCAAAACTGAGTAACAGAGTTGAAATTTTACATAAAAAACACTGCTAAGACTTTGAAGAGAAGGTTAAAGATATAGCCTAACATCTGATTATTTTGTTGATTAAAAAGTACATGATGATAATTTTCTCAGCGTAGTATAACAACCAAGAGCTCAGGATAAGTTGAAATATCATCTGTGTAAGTGGAAATATCACATAATCCCTCCAACACTGGAGCCTTATCTACAACATGATCCTAATCACATAGAGTTGTCCTGAATATTAAATGAATAATAGGAAGTGATTGGTTTAATATCAAGCCCACAATAAGAACTAATAATAGTGATAAAAGAAGACAGCTACTGCTCATTGTTCTGTTCAAATTTATGTTACAATTATTTCTTCTGTTCCTTGTTTCTCTTTTCAAACTCACAATATGACATCATAAGTAATTAGTTTTCCTTTATGATGCCTATCTGGCTGGTCATAAAATAGTACTACATGGTGCCATAAGCCATATGACCCTTCTGCTCTCAGTCTGAATTTCTGATTCACCACTAATCATAAAATGAGGTTTTCATCCCATCAATGCTCACAGCCTTCCATGAACTGTTTAATGGATACCGAATTTCCATGTGGGAAGATGAAGACATTTCTCAAGACGGACCATGGTGGTTGTCGTAGGACAGTGAGAAAGTGCTTAGTGGCAGTGCACTCGACACTTCAAACGACTGACATGACACATTTTATCTCATGTATAACTCACCCAAATAATTATTAACTAAAAGGAACAGAAAACAACAAAGACCTCCAGTAGTTCCCTGTAACTTTAAGAAACATAAAACTGTGTTGACTAGACTTTCAAGGTTCACAAACACCTTCCTCTGCCTGAGTCCAGATCATACTGTCTTGCGTTGTCTTTCTGTCATGTGGGGCCTTTGCTCACTTTCATATGCTGCCATTGTTTCCACCCAGGCCTCTGACGTCCACGTTTATCCCCTACTTATTGTGTATAACACAAACAACCACGAGAAAAAGTGAAATGAGAGGTTGCTTAGGAGAAAGTAGCAGACAGCCAAGATTTCATTTTAAACATAGACTACAGCTGGGAACACAGAGCAAGGGTTTGCTACATGGCTGTACTGTCAGCAAAAGTGTCATATTAGCACACAGACTACTAAATCCTTTCTCTTTTCTTCGTTCCATAATTCAATAAATTCTTATTGAGCAGTAATTCAATTGCCAAGCAATGTTCTAAGCATTGAGGATACAGCAGAAAACATAATTACTTAAAATGTGTGCGTGTGTGTCTGTGTGTGTGTACAATAATGTGCGTGTGTATACATGTGCTTCTGTCTGAGGGTTGTGATTGCATGGAACAGAGTATACATTGCTTTTAATAGACTCTCGCAACTGAAAAGACCCTAAAAGATTCATTGATTCCGTTTCTACTCCCTCTTTTTAAAAGCTCAGGGCCAGAAAATTCATTTCCCAGATCTCTCACACACAACCAAAGCTAAAATAAGGTCAGATGCCAATAACCTACCTACTATTTCTGCCCCACTAAAGAGAAAAGCACGTATCCATTACAATGGCAGTGACAAATGGCCCTGAAAGCAAGGATGAAAGACACATACCTTGTCAAAGCAGACAAGGTTTAATTGCCCACACACATTAATCCGCTGTGGGCTAATGCAGAATATGCCCTTCTTTTTCAGCCTCCTCTGGGCATAGATGATGCCTGTGGTCAGGGCAGCAGGGAGGGCAGGGGGCACTGCAATGGTGATAACATCCAATGCTTTCCTCACCACCTCCTCAGGCGGTTCCTGGAAAAGGAAGAGGGTTCCATTATAAGAACCAAATCAGCAATGAACAACTTTGTGCACATGACCATCCCCTTCTCTGCTTATTCTGAGAAAGGGCTTCAATGGCACAAAAGGTCTATGTTTATGGCTCTCAATATCTTCAGAGTTCTCATCTGATAGGTACAAAATGCTACTTTCATAGAGTATTTCACTTTTTAAACTACTTGAGGAAGCAGCGTAAAGAATGGGGATGTCACAAGAACAGAATCTTGCTGGCATTTCAGTAAACAAACTGTAATCTGATCGCTGTCACAGACCCAAGCAACCGATGGCTCATAGGTGAAGCTAGGTGCCTGTACACTGTTCTTGGAGTTTAACTGGTTTTAAGTCTGTTTGTTCTTGAGAAAAGTCAATATATAGAAATAAGGTCAACACATAGAAATAAAATGTGTAAAGGAGGGTGAATTTGTGTGTGTGTGTGTAATAATACAAAGGCTGCTTACCCCATTGAGCACATAGACACAGAGAGTATAGATCATGCCAATGGTGGCTGTCCCTACAAGGCAGAGGAGAAACCTGATGGCATCCCTGTAGAGCTTGAAATTCATGGGTTTGGGGTAAAGAATAGATCTCACGAGGTCCCCCTTTGCAGTGTTGAACCCTGAAATGGCAAACACATGTCCTACATTTTCAAGATAACAATCATACTGTTAGTAGTCTTCTAAACATCTACAGTGCTTTGGTTTTCTCCAGAACAATGTTTCCCAATATGTGAATCTTGAGCCCTTTGGTAAACCTATCTCTGCAAAAAATATTTGCATTATGATTCATAATAGTAGCAAAATTACAGTTATGAAGTAGCATCAAAACTAATTTTATGGCTTGGGATCACCATAACTGTATTAAAGGGTCCACAGCATTAGGAAGGTCAAGAATCGCTGTGCTAAAGAATCAAAACCTAAAGCTTAAACCTAAAGACAACAGGTTTCAGGTTTCAGTTGTCTAGGGCAATGCATAAAGCTATAAAGGAAAAGCATTATCTTCCTCAGAGCCTAGTCCTCTCCTTGTCTTTCTTCCCCCTATATTTCCAACTTCAGTGCATAGCAGAGATGGGGTTTTCTGTACCCACAGCCGAGCACAGCTCAATTTTAAGGAAGTGATCCTGGGAGTGCATGCGCGCGCACACACACACACACACACACACACACATTTCCCTCACTTGGATTAAAACTGAGTGACCTAGTAAATATTGATGCATCTCACATTCTTTACCTTTGTGACAGCTTCCATTGCTAAATTTTGAGTTTCTAGATCCCTGCAGGGAATGAACTTGGGATTCCAGTTAGAAATGATGGGTTTCTGGCCCAGCTTTGTCAGTTTTTAGTTTATCAGTCTTCAGCTGTCTACTTGACTTGAATAGCTTCAGACTCTTCATGTGCACAATGGGGAAGGGGTAGGCACTACGTGTCTTTGCTGCTGGCTTGATGTATAGAGTTTATAAACCTCAAAGCACATAAACAGTGGTAATTGTAATCTGTGCCACTATTATGCCACTAAGATGCATACGTCACACTTCACTCGGCAAGTCAGCATTCAAAATACGCAGCCTTACATGTATTTGTCATGCTAGACAAAGACTGGTCCCAACCTAGTAAATGTAAGATATTAGACACACTGAGCAGAAAGTTGTCGCTGCAAACAGCCTACAGTGAAGATGCTCACCTGTCTGCAGCACCACTGCTCTCACACTTCCGGAGCCAGCTGCCCTGGCCTGGATGACCTCTGTTCCACAGAAGAGAACATGCCGCCTGGGATCTGCTTCCGTCTGCATCTTCCAGGGTGAAGAGCTGTCCATCTGGGATAATGGAGTTTTAGTGACAGGGATGCTTTCTCCTGTGGGAAACAAGGCTCTAGCTCACTTTGTGAGGTGAGATGCCTTCCCCTTGTAAGGCACATCTACATTCTCTTGTGTGTCACAGAATTTCATCAGGAGCCTACAGCAGAGCAAAGCAGCCTAGGTACTAGGGATACAAGACAAGCATAGGTTCTGTTGTTGAGAGTTCTGTGCTTTAGAAAAGGAGAGTGGTATGAAGCCACATAAGTAGAATGTCATATTATAAATGCCATATGTACTTCAGATTAAACCTAAGCATTCAAATAGATTGGGGAAAGACATTTATGGAAGAGCAAGCTGTGTGGCAAAGAGTCTGGGATGCAGGGAGTACAAAGCCATTAGGCCTACGCAGATGCTCAAATATACAGAACCCCAAGTATGACACAGTTAAGTGTTTAACTTTTTCTGTAGGTCCTGGGATACGGAAGCAGGGATGTGGTTAACTACTTTAGTTTGTAGAATAATATTACAATGACTGGTAAGACAAAATTCTCTACCCACAAAGCAAGGGATGAGTTAAAGTCTCAGGTGGTTGGTGAGTGGAAAGTCAGCTGGGAAGGAATCATAAAAGTCACAGCTGGAGGGGATGGGGCCTGAAATGCAGCAGGTGGAGTGGAAATGGAAAGGAAGCCCTAGAATCAAGAAATAAGAAGCAAGATGGTACAAAAATCAGGAAAGCTTTACATCATTGAGTCATAGAGTAGAGACAGAACTAAAATGGCTTCCTGGACCCTGGCTTGGAACAGAGGACAGGCAACAGTAATAAAAGTAAGGTTTCTAAGAGGACCAGGAATTGCCTATGGGCTACTGTGGACTGGAGCTACCTGTAGAAGAACCATATTGAAAGGCCTTGTATATGGTTGACAATTACTTGGACTTGGTCTTCATACGAGGCCTTGTTTCAGGACATTTAGTCAGAGCTCACCAGCTTGGACATGGTAAGTAAAGCTAGAGAGAAAGAGAGAGAGAGAGAGAGAGAGAGAGAGATTACTTAAGACAGATGAAAAGAGAANAGAGAGAGAGAGAGAGAGAGAGAGAGAGATTACTTAAGACAGATGAAAAGAGAAAAGGACAAGAATATAGCCCTGCATGGTGCCAGCAGTTAAAGATACAGAGAAAGGGAAAATGGGAAGATAAAGAAGAAATTGAATGGGTGTGGTCAGTGCTAGAAGCACGTAGAAAGAGCAGGGTGTTAGAAAAAGTCAGGACAAGGAGACATGGGGGAGAGATAGACTAGTCAAATGAGACAGAGCAGTCAGTAAGACAAAACAAAGAGTCACAGACGTGGCACTTGTGACTTTGGCAGCTTGTGCCAATGCGGTAGGAGGCACGCACTTCAGTGAGCTGAGTACTAATACAAGCCAAGTCTGAAGCTATGAAAGCCACCATGCACAGTTCTGAGGAAGAAGCCTTCAGAATTTCCAACTGGTCTTTGCAGAGCAGGTAATAAAAAGTCAGCACGGTAGTCCTGAACATTAGGGAAGTCCCAGAGTTGATGGGATTTTATGAACCTGTGGATACTTGGGAAATAAACCTAATCCTCCATAATCACCACCCACGTTATCTGTAAGCACACAGAGAAGGAAGATGTACAATCCTTGTCTCTGTTCAATCCTTTCAGGCCTGCTTGGGAGAAATGTGTTTGCTATGGACTTTAATGGGAACCACAATACATTACTGTACTTCTACTTGTTCCAATTTCATCCCTGAAAAAGACATCCTCATCTTACAGAAATGTCATGATTGTGCTTCACAAGTGCAAAATCACAAGGACACAAGCTTGAGGGAGTCTTCTCTCTGTGCCTCAGGTGCAAAGACTGTGAGGCAGGTTGACCGCTAAAGTCCGCCCCTCAGCTCAGCATGCAAGTTAAAAATGAATGGAAGCCAGCCCAAAAACTGCAGCACAAATTCTGGGAGTTATAGATCTGTCTAAGGTTGCCTCATGGACTCTTTAACCTTTGCAGTCAAGCTTATAAGGCTCTTGGCTTTGACCTTGTGGATTTCAGGATGCCATTGGTGGTTTACAGAACTTCTGAGTTTGTAAGGGAGATATCATGCAAGTTTGCTAAAGAAAAAACATGATTTTGGAAGGTCTAATGATCCCCACCATCTTTTAAGGTAAAATGAAACGTTGTTGTTGCCTTTTGCTGAAGGAGAAGCTGTACCACAGTCAGTAAGTTCTGAATGTGCTGACTGGAGTGCACAAAAAAGTCTCGATTTGAATTCTCAGATACAACCCCAGGAGGATGAAGCAAGATTTACAGAAACAGGAAGGTCACCCGGCAGCTTCAAAGCTTGCTCTGAGCAAGACAGTCATTCAGGTAGAGGAAGAGCCAGCCAGAACCATGATAGCGTCTGCCCTGAGCCAGCCCAGCAGAGGCTGCAAACGTGGAGCTCCAGCCATACCTGTCAGCATGCCTTCATCTACCACACAGCTGCCATCAATGAGAATGGCATCACATGGCATTTGCACTCTGCTCCCTGTCAAAATTAATAAATCTCCAGGCACCAGGAGGCGGGATTCCAGGTCTTGGACTCCAGCTGAAAGTATGAACAGAGAGTCAGGTTATGTGCTGGCAGTGAACAGTCCTGCCACTCCATGCTGGAGATTCTTGGAGAAGCAACTAAAATGTGCAAAAAGAGAGGCCATTCCTCAACATGGCTTCAAATTCTAAAGACAAAAAGAAGGGAGGAAAGAGACTCCATGAAATTAAGCCCCCAGGGTGGTAGCAATGGAAACAGCCAAGAAAAAATGACAAATTCAGAAAACATGTTTGATGCAAGCGGACAAAACACTATTATTTTTCATGTAGGAAGACATCTTCAAGCAAGGACTGTACAGTAACTGTGTGATAAATAGCCAGGCTAACAGGTCACACACATGCACAAGTTGCATGCTAAGTATCAAAAGCTGCTTGTTTTCTTCCTTCCTTCCTTCCTTCCTTCCTTCCTTCCTTCCTTCCTTCCTTCCTTCCTTCCTCCTTTCCTTCCCGGATCCCTTCCTAGATGCCCTAGCATCTTTCTTCCATTATTAATCTCAAAAATTGGGGCTGGGCATATAGGCCGCTGTGAGGGGTTTAAGTGTCCTCTCGACACAATCTGGAGCCATCAATAAAAGACTGTCTATTAGGTTAGCATGTGGGGAATCTCTGGCAAGGGTAGCCTCAGATGGGTTAAGATGTGTGAGAAGACCCACTGTGGTGGTTAGCATGAGATGCCCCCCATATTCTCAAACATTTGAATGTGTGGTCCCCAGCTGGCAGCCCTACCTGAGAGGTTCATGGATGTGGCCTTGCTGGAGGAAGTATGATATTGGCCGTGGTTTTGAGAGCTTAACTCCTCGGTGCTGTTAGAGTTTACCCTCTCTGCTTTCTGTTTGCTGCTAGAGACATATGTTCTCAGCTGTTCCTGTCACCATGCCAGCATGCTGCCAAGCTTCCCCATCACGACGGTGATAGATTCTTAACCTTCTGAACTTTAAGCCCAAATACACCCTCCCTTTTCTAAGTTGCCTTGGTCACGGTAATTGTATCACAGCAATGGAAAGATAACTAAGACACCCACCTTGAACGTGGGTGGAACCATTTCGTGGTCTGGGGCGTGGATTGAGTGAGGAGGTGAAGGAGAGCTGAGCACATGCAGGCATTAATTCATTGCTCTCTGCTCTCGACTGTACATGGAATGGGACTAGGTGCTTCACGTTCCTGTCACGTTGACTTCTCCACTGGGGTGACTGAGTATTAGTTACTCTTTCTCTTGCTATGACCAAAGCAGCTCATGGGAGTAATGTTTAATTTGTGCTTACGGTTCCAGAGGGGGGAAAGTCTATCACTATCATGGTAGGGATGTGTGGCAGCAATCAGGACTGACTTCTAGAACAGCAAGCTAAGAGCTTGCTCACATTTAGAACCATAAGCAGGAAGTAGAGAGCACACTGGGAGTGGCAAAAGGCTTTGAAACCTCAAAGGCCTCCCCTAGTAGCACACCCCCTCCAAGACCATACCTCCTAATCCCTCCCAAACAGTTCCACCAACTGGGGACTCACATTCAAATATCTAAGGCTATGAGGAGCATTTTCATGCAAACCACGACAGACTATAACCTGTAACTGTGACCAAATAAACCCTTTTTCCAATAAGGGGTATTTTTTTCAGAGTCTGTAACCATAGCAGCAGGAAATGAATCTATGCATGTGTGCATGTGGCTGGGAAGATGGCTGTGCACGTGGCTGGGAAGATGGGTGTGCATGTGGCTGGGAAGATTGCTTGCACGTGGCTGGGAAGATGGCTGCACACATGGCTAGGATGATGGCTATGTGCATGGCTGGGGAGATGGCTATGCATGTGGCTGGGAAGATGGCTGTGCATGTGGCTTGGAAGATGACTGAGCACATGGCTGGGAAGCTGGCTATGCACGTGGCTTGGAAGATGGCTTTGCGTGTGGCTGGGAAATATGGCTGTGCATGTGGCTGGGAAGATGGCTATGTGTGTGGCTGGGAAGTTGGCTGTGCATGTGGCTGGGAAGATGGCCGTGTGCATGACTGGGGAGATGGCTATGTATGTGGCTGGGAAGATGGCTATACACGTGGCTGGGAAGATGGCTTGCGGCTACTGGTGGTGTTGGAGTCTAGGTGAGATGAAAGGTTATGTGCATGGCCTTAGCTCTGACCAACAGAGCCCAGATTGGCACCATATACCACAGCGGCACCCTGTCATGAAATGTTGGGGTCTCGAAGGTGATTAAGGTGTTTACATGGGAGTGAGACTGGGCATACTGAAAGCATCAACCATGATGGAAGATTGGTCACACCCAGGCTGAACCAATACAGTAAGCAGATCTAGTGAAGTCAGTGAGAGCCAGGTTTCTCACAGAAAAAATAAAGTTCAAATACAGAAGGACATAAACCTTGAAAGAACCCTATTAGGTGAAGTTGGAGACATCATGAAGTAATGTGTGAATATATAGGAATATCCACATATTAAAATGATTCTGGTCAGTTTGTTAATATATACTCTCTTATATTCTTCTGAGAAAGCCTAAGGGCAGTGATGCCTGAATAAGGACAAACACGCTTTACACCCAAATATTGAGTTCTTGATTCCAACCTCACTCCAACACCCCCAAAATGAAATCATGAAAACTTCTTAAAGAAAACTCTTGATTGCAATCTGGCAAATATATAGCATAAAATGGACATGCACTGTGACATTAAATAGGAAAATGTTCAAACAGTAAAGACAGACCAACGAGATATCACAGCCACATAAGGGGGCTGGCTGCCTAAATCTGAAAAGATTTTAACAAATTAAATAAAAATAAAGAATAACAAAGTCATTGAGTAAGCAGGACTTCATTAATCCATAATGGCATAGGTCATGGGTTACTTATGGGTATATAAGTAAAAAGAAAAATGGATTTTTTTCCTTGCAGCAAAATGGCCATTAAATAATTAAAAAGTTCAAATTAGAAAGTCCTTATTTATCAAGTATAAAAGTAATAATTAAGTAAAGAAACATCAGTAGTGGGTGAAAATTTGATGAAGATAGTCTATTTATATAGTCTCAAAATATTTCTCAACAAAATAACTATTAATTACAAAGGGAAAAAGAGCAAACTTTAAAAAGAAAAGAACTGGCAGACACCATATAATTAAGTAACCTAACTTATCATCATTAGTAATAGAACAAATTTAAGTTATGTACATCCTGATAAGAAGGAACACACAAAGAGATGCACACACACAGAGAGACGCACACACACACACACACACACACACACAATCATGACTGTGAAATGCCAAATTCAAACATGGTGACATTTTACAAAATTATCAGACTGGGAGAATATGGGTCATAGAAGAAACAACTGAAAAATACTAAGGACAGATGACAAATAACACCACTGTGTGATCCTGGATCTCTTTCTTACAAATAGAATTACTGAGAAAGCATGGCAAAGGGCAGACCAAGCGTTGTCAGTTATAGCTCCCTGATGACACTTCAGTTTCCTCAGGAGGATGTCCTAGTCTCTAAAAAATACACACTCAACTATGTTGAAATTGTGGAACCACATGCCGGCAGTTTATTCTCTTTTTCCTTTTGTGTCTCTATGTATGTGTGGTATATGTATATCTGCGTCTGTATGTTTGTGTGTAGATGGGTGGATGCATACATGTGCAAATATGTGGATGTGCCCGTGCAAACTCCAGGCTGACATCAAGTGTCATTTAACTTGATGTGTTGAGGCAGGATCTCTTGCAGAACCTAGAGCTGATGATTCTGACTGGCTAGTTTGCCCCAGGGATCCCCTGTCTCTCCTTTCGGAACACTGGAATTTCAGGTGGCTTCCACATGTGCCCAGTTTTTACATGGGTTCTGAACAGCAGGATCCTGATCCTCACGGTTGCTTAGCAATTTCTACATTAACTGATCCATCTCTATAATCTCTGCAACTTATTTTTATGTCATTCCGGGAAATAGAAATGATCTCTTTTTACAATTTCCCTGTACAAAAACAGTAGGAAGGCAGATATGCATGAGATAATATTGCTTACCTCTTCAATTAGAAAATCCTGTAATCTGCCAGCATATTCTGTTGGCAAGGCTCTGAGGAAATGGGCACCTACACATTTCAATCTAAATGCAAACTGGCACAATCTCTACTGAATGAAATTTGGCAATGTTTGTCTACCCAAACTGTGTATGCCTTTATTCTCGTAAGCTAGAAATTTTGCTTCTCAAAATCTGTACTAAAGACATACTGATGAAAATATGGAAAAAAACATATATAGAAACGCTTTTCTACAGCATTATTTCTGGTGGTATAAGACTGAGAAAATACTCAACCGAGGACTGACTGAATTAATAATGGTCCCTCCACCTGGGAGGATTCCGAATCCTAAGGAATGAAGAATGGGTATATATCCTTATATAAAAGGCCCATGGAATCATAGACGTGTAACTAATAGTTAAATTTGGTATACCTTTGTTCATAAAAAAGGCAGTGTGATTATGTAATCTCTTTGTATGCATACTATAAGCTATTACTTTTTATATAATTTGCTAATATTTCTAAATTTAAGAATAAATTCAAAAGTAGCAAAAGTGATTGCGATAAAAAACAAGGCAAAGGAGGGGAGAAAAAAGTTGAACTCGCCTGAGTGTCTTCTATCTTATGAATTTAAATTTTAAAACATTGAGATATTTTTAGAGTATCTATGCAAAATAAAAATAAATTTGAAAAGCTGATACTAAAATCCTAAAACAAATGAGTGAAATGAATCTATTACATTGTTGGCAGATCCATGCAGAGAACTATTTTTGAATGATATTGAAGCATAATTTATTAAATCAAATTGTATGTTTGGCTCTGTTTCTAATGAGCTATCCCAGTTGGAATGGGGAACTCGTCAAAACCTTGTAAACTGTTTTTCAGAATTGCTTCATTGCTGAGAACGTCAGTTTATTATTTTGAGGTTATTGCATGTAGGAGGATAAAACAAATGAACCATTCTTGGTTGTCTCTGAGAACTGGAACTTCCAGTGTAAAGAGGAAACACAAGTACAATCCTCACAGCAAAGTAGAGCATTTATAGTCCTAAATTCCATCTGTAAGTGTCATTAAGAACTCACACTTCACTGTATCTTAACTTCTTCACTGAGTATGCTTCTGTAAAATGCCTACCAACAAAGACTCACATGACAAAAATGAATTACCTAACACTCCAGCTGAGCACTCTCAGTCAATGCACACCAGAGATAAGCAGAGAATGAACAAATATTTGCTTTTAAAAAATATTTAGAATAGGACCACGACTCAGATATACTTAAGAATGAATCTGAGAAAGAATGTGCAAGCTTCACATACCAACAACAGCAAACTACAGATGAGGGGAGTCAAAGAACACCTAAAGAGATCTACATCCATGCAGAAAATATTCAGAGCTATAAATATGTTCATTTTCTACAACTGACCTGAAGATTCAGCACAATACCAATCAAAATCTCACAGTTTAAAGAAGTAAACCATTAAAGAAATCATTTTCTGAGTCATTTTGAAAAGAAAGGAGTCTGTATTTGGGATAGTGTCATCTCATTTTTACAACAAAATACTTGACCAAAATCAACTTGAGGGAGGGAAGAGTTACAGTTCATCATGAAGAGGGAATCGTGGTGGTGGAAGCCAGAGATAGCTGGTCACAGTGCATCCACAGTCAGGAAGCAGAGAGATGAATACTGCTATTCAATTGGCTTTCTCCTTTTCATTCTACTCAGGAACCCAGCCCGTGGAAGGGTACTAGACATGGTTAAGATAGGACAACCCACCTACCTTAGCCTAATGAGGGTAATCTTTCATGGACATGCTCAAAAACGGAACTACTCAAGATCATCCATCATAGACTTGACTCCTGGGTGACTTCAGCGCTTGTCAAATTGGCAATGCTATTAACCATCACAAACCATCTCTGATCAACTTGTCACTTGAGCACACCATTTTAAGTCGCAACACTCCACTCTTATCACTAAGACGTTTCCTTTTCAGCTCAAAATGTGATATACATTTAATCTGTCTCTAAAAAGTCTCCAAAGTCTTTAATGGTTCCAACACTATTCAAAAGCCCAAAGTCCAAGTCTAACCTAAGCATTAAGACCAACTCTTAAGTTATGTTTAAAAGGTTCACATTTTTAGTTACGAGTAACATATTTTTAGCATGCAATATCACACCATAAACCAGTAGTTCTCAACCTTATTAGTTCTGTGACCCCTTAATACAGTTCCTCACATTGTGGTGATCCCCCATACCATAAAATTATCTCATTGCTACTTCATAACTGTAATTTTGCTACTGCTGCAAATTGTAATGTAAATATCTGATATTCAGGATCTCTGCTATGTGACCCCTGTGAAAGGGTCATTCAAATCCCAAAGGGGTTATGACACACAGGCTGAGAGCCACTGCCATAAACATTTAATTCCCAAGAGAAGAATGGGTCCTCAGGAAGGAATGCTGAAAGCAAAGCATGATCTAAATGCAGCAGAGCAGGTATCAAACCCAGGTGCTCCATATCTAGCACCTGGTCCTCATAATGTAATCACATGGGCTCTACAGGTCTTGGGCAGCCCCACTATCTATTTCTGGCACTTACAACATACGGGGCCTCTTTCTTAGGCCAATTCTACTCCATGCCTATAGCTTTCCCCATCAGATATACCACGGTCCTAGCATCCTGGTGTATCTGCTGACACTTAGATGCTACAGATTCAACCAGTGCCCTCTTGAGGGATCCTTGCAAGGACTCTGACCCTGTCACATCTTTCCTAGCTATAGCAGCTCTCAGGAGCAAAGGACCATGATCATGGATTCCATGAGCCCCTCATCATTGCATCTTTCATGCCTCCAAAATTAATAGCATATGGACAGTGCTGACAAGTTCTCCTGCCAGCTTAAGCTATGTGAGGACCCTGGAAAAACACTTTCTTTAGGCAGTTGATTTAAAGGAGTAGGAATTCCTGTTAGCTGTAGTCTCAATCTCTTCCTTTCAAATACGTTCGCATTTCAAGTTTCAACCTTTGATGAATGGAGTCTTGCCATCAGGGTACATTTCTTATTGCCCCAATGTAGAAGAAGATACTTCTTTTAAAAATTAGTCTCTTTTTCAGCATGTACTATCGCTCCAAAGTTCTTCCTCCCCTACCAACTGCACATTTTTGCATCCTTCTGCCCAAATTTCTGCTCCATTTTACTGTAGCATGGATAAGTGCAGGAAATGGTAGCCATTAAACAGCCAATGAATGCTTTCCTGTCAAGAAACATCCTCCATCTAACTAATTACTCCATTACATTTGAATCCAACTTCTCTCACATTCTCCAAACATGGATAGAATAAAACAAGACTCTTGGCCAAACTATCGTATGAATGGCCCCTAGCCCAATTTCTGATGGAGTCCTTGTTCCTCTCTGAAACCTCATGAGCAAGGCAAGCATTGTCTGTTTCTCTCAGCTTTTCTTGTCTCCTCAATTCCCATCAGAATGACCCATTAAACTCTGTTTCCAATGTCCTAGGACTTTTCTACCTGAAAGTACCAGACTCTTCCATATTCTAGGCACAAAATAATCTCAAAGACCTAAGACCCACATGGTCATATTTATCAGAGCAACATCACGCTGCAGTGACAATTTCTGTATTAATTACTTTTCTCCTTGTTGCGGCAAAATACCTGACAATAAGCAGTTTTAAAGGGGGAGGATTTATTTCAGCTTACGGACTGAGAGAATGCAGTCCAACCACAGAAGTAGACTGGCAGCTTGAGGCAGCTGGCCACATTGCTTCCAGTCAAGGAGAAAAGAGAGGAATACTCCTGTTCAGCTTTTCTCCTTTTTGACTCAGTCTAGGGCCTCAGAGTCATGTCACCCACTGTCAAAGTGAGTCATCTCACCTCAGTTAGCATAATAAAGATAATTTTCACAGGCATGCTGAGGCTAGCTTGATCTACCTAATTACTCATTGGTACATCCAGAAGCTTGTCTCCATGGTGATGCTAGATTGTCCCAAATTAACAATCCATATTAACCCAAAGGTGGGGTCTGATACATCAAAGTAGCACCAAAAGAGAATAAAAGTGAAACACTAACATTGCTTATTTAGATCATCTAACAAATGACATTGTGTGACCCTGATAGGATAAGGAAAGAACAAACCTTGGAGCCCAGAAAGTGGCCCAGCTTCATAGACAACAAGCTCTTAGCTAAGGTGCAAAGGCAACCCACTAGTGCAAAGTCAGTCTTTTTAAAGAAACGGCATCAGAGTATTTAAATACCTGATTGAGAAAAGTGAACTTGGGTCTAAAACACACAAAGCAGAATGGCGAAACCATAATGTGGAACTTACAACTATATAGAGAAGCTCAATGACCTTGGAATCTACAAAGATGCCTTAGAATTTAGACTAGAAGTATAATCCTCAAAGGAAAAGGCCCATTGACTAGACTTTATGAAATGCAAAAGCGTTTACCCTTTGAAAGATGCTGTGAAGAAAATGAGAAGATCTATCATAGACTGAGAGGAGATGTCTGAGAACAGGCTGAGAATTTAATAATAAGACAATCTACTTAACAAAAGATACAAATGGATACTTTAGAAGGTATATGTGAATCACATATAAACCCCTGAAAGGATGTTCAGGGCCACTAGCCATTGGAGGAATGCAAATTAAAGCAGTAAGATGCTTCCTCAAATGAAAGTGGCTAAAATTACATAGATTGGCCATATGGAGTGGGGGCGGGAATGGGGAACTGGGATTGTCATACGCAGCGAGTGGGAATGGAAATGCTATAATCACTTTGGAAAACAATTCATTTTCTTCTTATCATGTTGAGCATCTACCACAAGGTTAGCTGCTCTGCAACTAGGTGCACACAAGGAATGACAGAGTGTGACTATGAAAGGACCCGCACCTGACTGTTCACAGCACTAAGGTTCGTAACAACAACAAAAAAAATGAGATAACCCAAATGTCATCCTCAGATGAATTAAACAAATGTATACCCATTTAATGGTATACCTTAGGAAATAAAAAATAATGTACTATTAATACTCATAACAAAAGCTGGTGAATCTTACACTGTGAACTTTGTTCTCCTCTTGACAAATTAATTCAAAATATATTATAAAAGACAAAAGAATGCATCTTATACAATACCATTCACGTACAATTCTAAATAGAGATGTTAACCTGTAGTGACAGAATACAGATGCATGATTGCTTGTGTATGAGGGAGGCAAAGTGTGAGAAAGGACAAGTGGACCCAAGACAACTGGAGGCCATAAGTCCTCCTGTCAGCTTGATGGTGTCAATACGTCTGTGAGTATACACATATGTCATAATCTACCGAGTTATGTACCTTACAGGTATGTTTGGTTTGCCATGCTAACTCAACCTCTATAAAGTGAGTTTCCTTGTTATAAGGAATAGATCTCAGATTCCTCTTTCTAAGCAAATGTATGAGAACAATACACATGCAGATGAGTTGGTACAAACAATCATCAAACCAAAGCCGAGTCACTTTCTGATGGCCTGTGGATATAACACATAAGTATAAAATAGCGGAACTTACCTTTTCGCTCACATACAGAGACTGTTATGCTATTGTGTGATTCAACAAGATGGTGCAGTTTTACAGACTGCTGCAAAGAGAATGAAAACAAACAACATTTGTCTATTTAAGTACAGACCCCAGCATGGAGTTCAGAATCAAGCAAGCCCTCTGTCAACATGGAGGGCTTTAGGCTGCCAGTTGGAGATCCTGAGTGGAAGAGATCGTCTTTTCACTGGTGATTTTTTTTTGATAATTTAATCACATTGAGAGTGAATCACAGCAAGAGACAAAAATAAAGAAATATGTTTTATTCCATATTTAATAAGAAAGCATTGGGTGAATGACCTGTTTAAGCTTCCAATCATTTCAGGTTTTCATTTTTTTTTATCCTACTAGTATTATTTGAGACACTCCTTAAGGGGACAGTCTCACAAGGCTCTGTCTCTCCCAGGAGGATTGTGGGAAGTTAATGGCTGCTGGAATTGAGAGTGTGGTTTTCTTCAGGGATATAGTCACTGGTAAGTTGCCTATGCTCCAGAAAATAACAAGTCAGTGGGTCACACACACACCATCAAAGGAGGAGAGAGCCTTGTCGGAGAAAAGGTTTCAGTGAGATGGGGGAAGAATGAGAGAAGGTAATGGAGTAGAGAAATCACAGTGACCAATATATATATATATGAAATTGTCATAGAATATTTAAATGACACTCTGAATTGTTTTTAAATCTGACAATATGGCTTAAGAATATTCAGTACAATCAGATATGGTCAGAGAGTATTATGCTACTAACTCATCCTTTCATTCATTTCTGCATTCACTAGCAGCTTTTATATTCCTAAGGCTGTGTTAAGAAAGAAGATAGAAGGGGAAACAACAGAAACATGACGCTTACTGTCAATAAACTTTCTTAAGGGTATGTTTTTAAAATATATATTAAAATATTTATATATTTTAGTCACTTAGTCATATATATAAATAAATTTATAAACAATAAACTAGACAATGCTTCTATGTAATACTAGTTACTATAGATATAAAGGATGAAAACCTTGTATAAAGTTCTCATTGCTGCTTTGCTTTAGTAGCAAAAGACTATGAAACACCTAAGAATCTATCAGCAGTCAAAATAGTCAGCACATAATTATAAAACTACATTAGATCTAAGGAAAATATCTGTGTTGATATGGGACAATATTTAAAATATACTTAGTTAAAATGCAACTGCAAAATAGTGTATATGGTATGCTTTTATTCTGAAAAACAGGTGTGTGTGTGTGTGTGTGTGTGTGTGTGTGCGTGTACGTGTGTGTGTGATATGCTAAAATGTAAAGAACCCAGTAGGTCCTAAAAGTCCAGCCTGGACACTGGTGATTCTTCCAGTGGAAAGGGATCCTATTTTCATTTACAGTGCTCCTCTGCCTTAAATTATTTAACATACCCACATATTGTTCTTTGTACAAGAGAAAATGACTAGCTAATTTTAAATTTTTTAATTTCATTTTAAATTTCCTGTAGACGTTGGGATTGTATTGGTGCCCCTAACAAAAGTTGTTTAGACGGAAGCATGAAGGAAGAAATCATATCCGCATGGAAAGAGTGAAAGAAAACTGTTCAGAGCATGAGAGAAGGTATAAAAAGTCAAGATTTGTAGTAAGAGGAAGAAGGAAGCCATCGCAGCAAGTGAAGGTGGGTGCAGAGCAAAGAGAAAATGTTCCTTTCTTGGAGTTTTGTGCTTAAGATTGACGAAGCTTGAAAATGTTGAACACGGATAACCTCTTGGGGAGGCACATGGGGAAGAGTCACCTGTGGATTGCACGAACACCCTAAAGGTAAGAGCAGGTGTCTGGATGCAGACAGATGATGATATCCTAGGCATTTCCTTTACTGTGGTGAGAGGGAGGCAGAGCCAGGGCTGCAGAGATTGGAGCATTTGGCAATAGAGAGTGGGGAGTTGAGCAAATTTCATACTAGGCTTTTATCAGTTTGGAGACATGGTGTGCGAGATTGTCTGCTGAGAAAGCAAAGATGAAAAGACGGGCACCCCTGAAGAGAGACAGCTGGGAATGTGTTCTTACAGGCATGGAAGAGCACTTTGATCAGGGTGTACAGAAAACTTGCCAGGAAGAAGTTGGTACTTATGGGTTCATATGTGATCAACTCATCCGGGCTATGTGGTTTTCTCCCAACATCACCTAGACCCCCTGCTGTAAGTGTAATGAAACCTAAGTGGTGAACTAGAACTTTAGTAAGCAGACACCAAATGAGCAAAAAAACTCAAGGCATGTATATTAACACCGGTCCCTATGTCTTCTGAAGGGCTGGGATGTGCAGCAAGAGAAAGGGGTCACCCGCTGGACGGCAGCGGTGATGCTCTGCTTTCATAAACATAATCTTTCACGTGAATGGGGCAATGCTGTCTCAAGACTCTTGTAGAAGAACAAAGCAGTGAAGTCAACCACATGACCAAGGGAAACTCACCTGTCTGAGATCATACACGGTCAAAGCTATGGAAATGACAGACATAAGGATGATGGCGAGGGCATATTCCTTGTAATCTTCACTGAACCACAAACAGACACTGAAGAGTTGAAAGATGTAAAATGGATTTAGAACCTGTTAGCAGACATAAAGACAGGAAGACAAGAATGGCATTTGGGCTTCACACAGAGCTGTTCGTTGGCTTGTTTTCGTAGCCGGCACTGTGACATCAATCACCCCGCGCTATATGCTATTCTTCTTGTTGTTCTATTTGATCAGCAGGTTCCGCATACTAGAGAAAGTGCTGAGCCACGTCACCTAAATCTTTTCATTTCTTTCCCATAATTACCTCATTAAGCAGAAGTCATACTTATCTCTATTATGAAGATAAGGACACAGAGCCTCAGATCTTGAGAAATTTGCTCAAGGTCATACAGCTATGATTGTCATGGAGCCAAAAATCTAAACACTTAAAGTGTTCTAAGCCTGGAGCACTTATTTTAATCACTGCTGCACTTAGTAATCTACAAAGTTGTTCTTTACGTGTCATTGTGGCAAGCATCAGAGTAATCAATGAAGAGTAGATGTTATCGCCTCCCATTTATACTTCCTGGACTCCAGAAAGGTGACATACTCAGGTTTGCAGAATTAAACTACACTGTTTAGTGTCCATTCTATGACAAAAAACAAAAGGCACAAACAATGCCGTTAATGAACTTTTCATTGGTGGACGAAAATAAGACTGCTTTTTTCCATAAGTAGGGAGCTACGCTGGCGGGACAAGCTGTAACCACACATCTAGGTCACTGGAAGGAAACAGACATCAACATCAATGATTGCAGTCCTGACTTAGTTAAAAATAGGTTGCGCCTTTCTCAAATTCATTGTAGTTGCTCACAGGAACAGAAGTCCTGGCTTCTGGTGAGGGAGGAAACCCACAGAATCTTTCTCAACCAATTTGCTTTGGTTTCTGTCATTCTCAAACATGTTTAGAAATATTGAGAAAGTTATCTTGAGTTTGGGAAGCCTTTTTAAGGCAAAGACAAATGGAGACGGAATATCAGCAATACACAGAGGACTGCTATATGGTTTAAAATAATCCAACAATAAAAGCACAAGAGAGCATTTTTACCTTAGTAAATGATGGCTGCCCATTCTTTCCCTCTCACACATACATTGAGATCAGCAGAGCTTAGGAAGGCTAAAAAGATATGGCTTTCTCCTTACAGTTTTGAATGCTGAGGTAACTGTGTACATTGTCTAAGAAAAATATTTTTTATTCCTAAAATAAATGTGATTTTGGTTTCACATAATTGAAATGGGCTAAGCAGCACAGTATTTTAAGAAAAGGGGAAAGCCCAGCATTTGTCTGAATCATCAAATAAGAAGAGGACTCATGAGTGCCACAGCCTGCACTGTAGTGTGCAGTGTGCACAGAGCATGAAGGAAAGAGTGCATGGCATGTCCAGAAAGCATGGTTGGCATTCTCTTAAGACGTCATATTAACAAGTAGCATCCCCAACTGGCCCAGGCCAAAAATTCATCATGTTCTACCCAATGTCCAGGCAAAATACTGGAGAAATTACCTCTTTGATGAGCAGTTTCCAAATAGGTGTGATTTCAACATCAATAGCATTAGGCCCACATATTAACCTCCTATAGAGAGAGACACAGAGCACTCAGTCACAGCAATGAAAGAAAACTAGCTCCCTGCTCATTCAA
>LOEQ01005722.1:58522-77794 GCA_001685075.1 Bramus lutescens | reverse complement strand
AAGCCTCCCCAGAAACCAGCCCTGCTGACAATCCTGTGTCCCAAAGAATAAGGCCTCAAAGCTGTTTGTCAACATTTGGTGTTTCCTCAGAGGCCAGCCGATTTCAGGCCGGATGTCTAGTAAAATGGAGACTAGGTCTCAGGAGAGCAAATGTGCATCAAGAGAAGCAAGATGCAGCGCCTCCCACCTGTCCATGCACACTTCATTTTAGTGTCTAGGGTCAAGAAGCAGCGCCTCCCACCTGCCCATGCACAGTTCATTTTAGTATCTAGGGTCAAGAAGCAGCACCTCCCACCTGCCCGCGCATAATTCACTTCCATATCTAGAATCAAACTACTACTGGAAACCATAAGATTACCTATTATCAACTCAATTCCTTTTATTCAGTTTAATTAAAATAAGTACTGGGTACCTGCTGTGGCCAAATGCCACAGGTTCTCTTAAGGATGAAACGAAGCTGTGACCACTGTCTTCATAAAGCCAATAACCCAAAGAAAGGAAAGTCATAATGAGAGCAGAGCATTGTCAGGGGGATGAAAGAAAGACCTTCATCTTGGAGAGTCAGAAGTCAAGCTCTTTGCCCATGTGGGTTCCTCTGCGTGGATCACCCCCCCATGTGCCTGTCCCCATCAGCCACCATCACTTTTTAACTCATATTTTTCGACCACAGAAAAGTCCTTTCTGGTTTGGACTTGGTTAAGACTATTGGGTAATCCTGCTGTGCTGCTGTGCCCATGAACCTTTGCTAACTAACCTTCTCAGTGGTTTCATACTCATTTGTGGGGTAACCTGATGAACTCAGCGCAACATGTCTTTATTTGTCAATGTTTATGCTGCCCCCCATGAGCTAGGCCTGTGGCCCAAACCACAAAGGCTCACAGAGTTTATTCAGGAAAGAAGAATGGAGGGAGGGGCTCCTGCTGCCTCACCCCTGAAACACAGATGATAACGGCTGTTTTCCAGGAGTGTTATAACAATTAGAATAACCACAGTGGAATTCTATGTAAGCTGAAAAGTGAATGGTGTATCAATATAAAGCAGATTCCAAATCAGCATGATGGTCAGAAATGAAAAGAGAGAAGGAGGAGAGGTAATCGCCTCCAGATCTGGAGATAAGAGTGAACCAGCAAAGACAATACAGCCACACAGGAGCAGGTGGCACAGTGTTGAAGAACGAGGGGGTTCTAGTGAGTGAGGTGGAACACCCACTTTCTATGCTCTTCACAGGGGACAGGGACTCTCACTAGCATGACTGTTACTAAGGACCAGATTTCCACCTGTCTGGTCACCGCCTAGGTCTGAAACCTCTTGGTGGTGGATAAATAGCGTTCTGAATGACCAAATGAATGGATGAGCGAATGAAAGCATGTGTGGTTCTCAGAGGAGCTTCATAGATGGGAGCGGAGATAAAATCAAGTGTTGTGCTGTTGTGGGAAGTGTGGACTCTGACAGACCAGCTAGCAGAGGAGAAAGGGCGGAAGTGTGGCAGGATCAGTAAGCAAAAGCACTACTACATAAAGACATCCCCGCTGGACCGGTAGCCTTCGGGATGCCAGATGCATGGCTGCTTTGCAAAGTTTCTGAGACTGGTGCTAAAGCCCCTGGCCTTGCCACCATCTGCTGGAACATCAAGACAAAGTGTCTTGATTTAGGCCTCATATCTACCTATCACAAAGCTCTCACTGCCAATCAGGGGCTGTGACACTATGTGACACACAATGACAATGAAGGGGAAAATGTGTCTGTAATTATAACCACGATATGGAAATCACCAGGAGAATTTAATTCATGCCACCGATGAATGTAAATCATGTTATTTGCATAGAAATGAAGCAATACTACAGAAATGGGTTAAAATTCACAAATAGATAAATGATGAAACAAATGCATTTTAAAATTTATGAAATCAGATTATAATTGCACTCATCTTTGGGGGAAAAAAGATAAAAATCTCATGCTTAGTATTGCTTAATAAGAAAAAGAGCTGAAAATGAGTTGAATACGGAGTATTTCCAGCAAGCACATTGTGGCTATTTATATAGAGAAATGGCTAGTTAATCAGTATCTGTGGTAATAAACTGTAATCTTACCGGTGTGAGACTGATTATAAATACCAAGAACTGATTTTTTTTAATAAGATGAAGAACAGATACACAATGCATTTTCGGGTAGGAGTCACTCTGTCCTCCTAATGGAAACTTGTTAGAGGCTAGCTATTGTGATATAATTCAAACAAAATCTTTTAAGTTGCCATTTTAACGCAATAGCCTAGCAGTAGACTTTTAAACTATTGATGGTGAGAGCATATTTTTCTCCAAGTCTCAGATAGTTAGAACGCTGGAAATAATTGAGTTCTTGTCTAATTACATAAAGACCAATTTAGAAGCTCATTTATTTGGAGAGTCTCTGGCATAGCAAATCCATTTGAAATGACACATAAGAGCAGGTAATTAAAAATTAAAGTTGAAATCAAGATGGAAAAAGCAAGATTGGAGGGAGCTGAGGCATCTCTGATTAGTTCTGGGGAGGCATGATTGAAGGATGATTCCATGGTGGGTGTAGCTTCCAGACCTACCAGTGAAGAGTGACTCTTTCCAGTGTATGTCTGTTTACTAAGAAAAATACAGGAAAAATAGAAGAGACCACCTAGCTGAAGCGGGGAATAGATCTCTAGACTCTTGCACAGGCATACTAGGCCTGCTGGGTAATGAAGAAAGCACAGCATCCATATGGGCAGATGTGCCTTGACAACAGCAAGCTCTCTTGAACAGAAAGATTTGGGAGGTTTGGGAGCAAAATACACACACTCACACATAAACACAGATATCCACACACATATACACATGCACACATACACATATATGCACACATACACACATATATACATACACACAAACACAAATATGTACATATACACATACACACAAACATACATATACACAAACACAGACATGTACACATATACACATTCTCTCTCAGAGAGAGAGAGAGAGAGAGAGAGAGAGAGAGATTCTCCCCTGGCTTTGGTGGGCTTACAATTTGTAAATGGTTTTCACATACATAACCAATCACCTCACATCAGCTCAAGAAAGACTAAATACTTGATTAGTCAATAGTCCCATTTTACAAATGAAATAACCAAGGTTCTGAAAATTTGGTAACAAACTTAAGATGCTAGAACTGGAAGTCTGGCTTTTGAGAGCAAATCGGTTCCATCTGCCCATGCGCCCACGCACCTTCTGATTTTTACTTGTAAGTGCTCTTCCTCCTCTTTGTTTCTTTTAACCTGTTTCCCCATCCATTTCTGTCACTTTCCTACTTTCTTTTTCCATTTCCTTGCCCATTTCTTCTTATTTCCATCTGTGCCCTGGGTCTGTGAGCAGCATAGAGGTGAGGGGGCATGGGCTGGTCACCCGAGAGTCCTCAGAGTTCTAAAAGGCAGAGAGCTCCTCCACTTCTGAGGTTCTGCTTCTACTGCAGCAAAAAAAAATGTAGCTGTCTGGGAGCTAGTTTGGTGCAATGTGGAGTTAAGTTCTTTTTGTGCTACAGGATCATAGTAAAAGGGATCCTGGGCATAATAACATGGTGGTAGAATACTGGCTGACCACTTGCAGGGCTCTGGGTTTATCCTCACCACCATTACAAAAAGAACCCCAAGACTGCTAACAGTGGTAGTGACAGTACCTCTGACTCTTTCTCCTGTTCTTGGGACCCTTTTCCTCCTTCTGGGTTGCATCACTCACCCTTGAGATGAGGGTTTGTGCTTAGACTTATGTAACTTGTTTTGTCATTTTGGTTGATATCCCGGAGAGGCCTGTTCTTCTCTGAAGAGAAGCAGGAGGAATAGGTGGGGGCAGGGAAGGAGAAGAGGAGAAAAGTGGAGGATGAGGAAAACGCACTTGGAATGTATTGTACGAGAGAATACATTTAAAAAAAAAAAGGGAAACCCAAATGATAGTCTTTCATAAATACTTATGTCCCTCCCCATTCAGTTGCCCAGAAAATACACTTGCCTTGGTAAGATGCTCAGTCTGTGTAGAGGAAGTCCACTCTAACACCTGATTAAATCTCAATTTTTTTCCTCTTCATACTGTATAAACATCTATGGCTGAGTCATAGATCAAATATTCTGCTCTCTATCCCTCTCCCAATGAACAAGTGGATGGAAAGACAGGAGTTGTAACTATGGCAATTTTGTTCTTACTGTTTGTCCTTTACCAAAAGGTCTCAAATCACCTGAGAGCTTGTTAAAACCACAAATTCTTAGGCCCCATCTCAAATCCAATAGGTTGGCAGGTCTGAAGGGTTGAGGGTTGGAGCTTATAATGTGTTTTCGCAGGCCCTCCAGGTCATTCTGATGCTGGTGAGACTGGAACAGAAAGAACGTAAGTGCAATGCAGTGGGAGTGGCCCTGGATGAGGGGCTAGGACACAGGCCTTCGTCCTGCCTCCCATTCCATGGTTTAGGTGCATCCTACCATGTTCCTGAGGGCCTGCTTTCTAATTCAGCAAGTGCCCAATGATAACTGCCTAGTACTTTTCTCTCCTGAAGAGTCTAAACGTTTTCATGATGGGAACCTTGAGGTAAAGTCCCAGTTTAATACCAATTAGTTGTTCTTACTACACAGAAGCCTCTGGATCGCTTCAAGCCTAGAAGTTAATTCTTCAAGACTATCTAGTTAAATTATAGTCGAACCTGTGAGGTTGCTTCTAAGCCACCACGGGTCATGGAGTGGTTTGATGAGACCAGGATCCAGTTCAAGGATGGGACTGACTCCCATGACACAAGCCAACAAAGACAAACCTGCTTGGACTCCCAGGAGAATGAAAGGTTAGCTGAAGCTATAATGGATAGCAGGTTTCAGAGCAGCATATTTGGGTGTTTGGAGTTTGGTTTAGTTTGTTTCATTAGGAGGCAGTGAGCTGCTTCATTTGGTTTGACCACCTGTCAAATACGATGCTATTCTCTTCTCTTGCTGCATAGATAAAATGTTTATCTAGAAATATTGGCTCAAGTCAACATGTGTCACACACCCAAAAGAGCAATGGTTCTCAGCCTGTGAGTCATAACCCTTTGGAGGTCTAGTGACCCTTTCACAGGGGTTGCATATAAGATATTTACGTTACAATTCATAACAGTAGCAAAATTACAGTGACAAAGTAACAACAAAAATAATTTTCTGGTTGGGGCTTCATCACAACCCAAGGGACTGTATTAAAGGGTCACAGCATTAGGAAGGTTAAAGACATCTGCAATAGAAGTTGATTTATCAAAATTGGTCATTGCCACAGGTCATTTGTGTGTGCCAAAGACTTGTTAGAATAACAGGGAAAGCTAGTCAGGAAAGAGTTCTCCAAGAGACAGTCACTTCATTCTCTCAGGAGGAGAACAATGTCCGCCTATCCAACACCCCATACAGATGCTAGAACTGGGAGTGTATTATCAATTAACACGTAAGAGAGCCCCTCCCCTTTTGTTCCTGGCTTTCCTGCAGGGATGATGCATGCAGTCTCAATGTCATGAGTGCCAAAGGAAGTGACAAGAAGATACCCAGAGAGAGCCTCACCTGATGCCACAACCATGAAACAGCAGGGTGGCAATGACCTCAGTGGCAAAATGCCTGCATTTCAGGCAGAGCAGGACGCAAGCATATCAGAAAACTATGTCTCTCACCCATCAGCACAGAGAGACAGCAGCTTCTTCAGTGGGATGCTCCTCATCTCTCCAAGTCCCTTGTCCCCTTTTCAGAGCCATTCCTGCGGAGACCATAGGCATCTACGTACCAGGCTTGAAGTCACGAGTTGGTAGGATTTGGAATTAGTAGCTTGTAGCTTTGACTCCACTACTCTGCACTACATGCTTATGTTGGCTCTAACATTTGCTACAGTTGCAGTTTTGAAGGGACTACTCTGTGAAGTAACTCTTCTTAAGAAATCCTATTGCAGACAAACGTCTGGGTTCTAAGCAGGTGCACAGCAATAGAGGAGCCTACCCATGTACCACCTGCCCTGGGGACATCTCCTCTGGCCACCTTACCACCCAATAGCCAGGAAAGGGACAACATCTATGAAAACAGATGCTTACTTACAGTGGTTTTCAGCAACACAACATCTGCTTCTTGCAGGGAACATGGGACACAGTTCGCCCATACGTGCCAAGCTGGTCTCCAGTAAAACACCAACGGAAGGATTCCAAGAGAGAAGATAGAGCCAATGAGACAGAGAGCTTTCTTGCAGCCTTGAGTCCGATAGCCAAATATTTCCTGCAATAGAACAAAAGTGATTCCAAGTGTTGGTCAAACTTGAAACAAACTCTACTTTTAGGGGTGGAGAAGGGTTGAAAGGTACTCCAGTGTGTAATTACTAGATTCCTTCCTACCACACAAGTGAAGTCATAAAAGAGATAAAGAGCAACTTGCTACATTATCTAATTCTGTATGACTGTTCTGAAATGCTCTTAACTCATTTTCCAGGTTAGTCATCTATCCCGGCCTGATTCTTTCTGTAGCTCAAGCTCAAGCCACTGCTTTCCAGCCGCCAACAATGGACCAGCTCCATTCCATATCCAACCTGTAGCCTTGCTAACTAATCCCACTCTAACCAGCTTGTCTGCCCTGAGTCCTTCCCACAGCCTCTTCTGTTCTACAGTTGCATAGATCAGCTTCTCCCCAGTCTCATCGTCCTCTCACTTTCCAAAGGTAGTATTTAAATGTTTTCTTAAATTAGCAGTGGAACCCGCATGTGATTTGTATGAGTTGCTCTGTGCCAATGTGCAAACTTTCCTATCAGTATTTGAAAGTGTCCTCGTGTTCATCATCAAGAGACAGTAAACAGAAATTGTTATCTCCTTCTCTAAGTAGAAAAGCTCAAGTTCAAAGTTATCATATATAAAAAGTTTTTAACAGTAACAAACAATCATCACGATAACACTGCTAGCAGCTAACAGTTGTTGGGCATTTTAAAATCTCTATCTAAGCACTTTACAAATATCCTCTTACATAGCTGGAAAAAAATTAAATGTATTTCCCAAGGCACAAAGCCCAAGTGTAACTCAAACCAGCTTTGCAGCACCCAGAAAATAGGGTGGACTGCTGTTTCTAATTGGTCTCTTCTTTCTCAAGCTTTAATTTCAGTTTATTTTAACAAGTTTGTTAAGTGTAATTCAAACAGCAGACATGTGCTAGACCATGAAAGATGTGAAACAATGTCTCTAGTCTAGAGAAACTCACTAGATTCGAGAGGGAAAGAAAGAGCTATAAGGTTAAGCAAACAGCAATGAAGAGATCTACAGAAGGCGGCCAAAACCCTTATCATTCAAATGTGGCCATGGGTCCTATTACTAACCCCAGAATAACAGGAGTAGACAGTGACCCTGGCAAGTCAACCACTCCATCCCTCTTAGGCTACCCTGAAGTGACAAACACTGCTTCCTCTTGGGCTGGTGAACACTGCCATTTCCCTTAGTGGCTCATGATCTGTGATACCTTTCTAAACTTTCTATAGAATGGGTCAAAAAATTCACCCAAGACATTTCAATTTTCCCTTGTTGAAGTAAGTTAGCTTTACTGACTTAGAATAAATTGCAAGATCAGAACTATTGACAAACAATGGGTATAAGTTGCAAAAGTTGGCACAGCGCCATCATAATCGTCTGATTTTCTTCATTTGTTATGGAGTGCCTGACCTGTCTCTGAATATGCTTGAAGCAGTTGTTCTGTCCCCCTGTTCCCCAACTGTTGTCACCTCCCACAAAAAGAAATTGATGACCCCCCCTACAAAATGGCATTATATAAATATCCAAAGAGTATTATACAATAATCAACTCATGTCAGGCTCCATGCATCACAGAACAGCACTGTGTTGCTCTCTTTACCCTCCCACCCACACATTCTCTCTCACATAAACACAGAGATACACACACAAACCTCACATGGGCATCCCAAGGCCCTGTTCAAGAGGGTTCGTGAGGCCAATATGGGCTGATCTTTCAGAGTTCACTCTCAGAAATGTGGCTGAGGGTCTTAAACAGTCAAAGACTTGGTAAATGCAGAATTGTGATGACAAGATACAACTGGGGTGACATCTAGAACAGGACAGAAGCTATCTTGAAAGAATTGCCCTTGTGTGATTTCATCATGTAAGGAAGGTTCCAACGAGTCTGCAGGGTCGCCCTGAGCCTTTGAGTCCCAGAACCTCTCAGCACAGTGACGCTTCATAGGAGGACTCAAGACGAGCAGATGACAGAAGCTGAACCTACCAAAAGAGGGAAATGAATGTGGCTGTCATGCCCACCAGATGAACACGTGTGTTAACACCGAGCACATATCGCTTTCCAATAGCACAGTGTCATGCCCACCAGGTGAACACACATGTTAACTCCCAGAACATGTCACTTTCCAATAGCYCTGTYTCATGCCCACCAGGTGAACACACATGTTAACTCCCAGAACATGTCACTTTCCAATAGCACTGTGTCATGCCCACCAGGTGAACATGTGTGTTAACACTGAGCACATGTCACTTTCCAATAGCACCATGTCATGCCCACCAGGTGAACATGTGTGTTAACACTGAGCACATGTCACTTTCCAATAGCACCATGTCATGCCCACCAGGTGAACACACATGTTAACTCTGAGAACATGTCGCTTTCCAATAGCACGACTTCCACATTCAGGAGTTTTCTGTCTCTGGAGTCCAGTGCAAACATGGTTCTTAGAATGGGTTCTGTAACCTTCCTACAACCATCCCATAGCCTAAATACTATGTGCTTCCTTTAAACACATTAATTCATTCAGTCATATTACAGTCAAATCATGCTAGCTTATACACCTTTGCATCTCTCTGCAGACTTCATTAAACATTTGAAAGTTTAAAAGAAATAAAACTTTTAAGACTTTATCTCCTTGAAGATAATCTCTTTCCCCTTATTTCCAAATGTTGGGTGTAGAAAGAAGGCTTCGCTGTAATTTGTGCTTGTTATTGCAGACTGTGGTAAGTGGAATGAGTGTCTGCTTGCTTCCACCCTAGGACCTACAGGAATTCTGTCCTGGTAATTTCCACTTGCCACTCTCAGGCAAGTGGAGAATCCCATAGGCTTCTAAGTTAATTTGAAGTTCAGATTCAAGTGAGAAATTCTCAACCTGAATAGCCAATCCCAGAAATTTGGAGGGGATGGGGGAAGTAAAATGGTTTTGTTCTTGTTATTGTTGCTGCTGCTGAATTGATAAATTGTCTTCAAACTTTAAAGTGGTTCCCCAGGTTATTTTCACATAAAAATTCTTATTCAGATATCATCTTTTGAAATACACCCAAAATTATGAAAATATTATCCTCAGATTTTTTTACTATAAAACTCAGCTGGAGATCACAAAAATGATACGCACAAATTAACCCAACCTATCTAGTGAGTTGGGAGGTTGTGTTGCAATCTGCGTACACTGTGGGATTTCAGTCAGACATCAAGCATATGAACTTTTAGTGAGAAAACAATAGAAAAAGCAGGTGCAAAGGATTACAACAGCATCATTACTTTTTATAACTTTTAAAACAAATTCAATTTAAAGGGAATAATGAACACATAGGCAAAACAGTGAGTGTTTTGTTGGGTAAGGCAAAATACAGCACTCAAGTTGTTCACTTTCCATGTCTGTAACTCTGGTACTCAGGAAGCTAAGATGGAATGCCCATAAATTCAAAGCCAGCCTTGGTGACAAAACACTATATATGGTGATAGGTTCGTCCCTAAGTTAAGGTAGCATATGATGTGAACATATCATAAACCAAAGATTATAGACAGTCTAATTACAAACTCCCGAGTCCTCAGGAAGAAAGGGGCAAAAGGAAGCAGCCAGTGTGAGAAGAAATGCCCTTTAAGGGAACAAATGTCTCTGCCACCTCCTGTGCTCCTAACCAGACTCTTTTCCCTAAGCCATATGTCAGTCAGGTCCTGTTTTCCCTCTCATTGATGGAAGACTTTCTTCTTCGCTACCATGAGAGCCAATGGTTCCCATTCAGAGTGATTTTTTTTTTACCAGAAGCTATGGTCATTCTCAACTTGGTGAATGTTGCTTCTGGAATATAGGGTTCAAAAGCCAGGAACTGTGGGAAGCATCCACACTGTAGAGGATGGCCTCTCCTGTCTCTCACAGTGGAAAATGGTACCAATGTTTAAAACCCTTACCGTGAACATTTGGTTTCCACCACCTAACTTAAATGTTTTAGTTCCTACTGCCTATGAAGACATTCTCAGTGCCAGACAACTGCAATATTTCAGTTAGGAATCTATGGGGAAAAATGATGCATGCATAATACTAGCTGGCCACTGCTATGATTTGGATATAGGTTTTTTTTTCTCCCCTAAAGGGTATGTGTGTCTGGAGCTTGGTTTCTAGGTGGGAATACTAGAAGGCACTGGAACCTTTAAGGGGTGTGAAGTAATGAGCATCCTTATATCATGAGAGACATGGTTCAGAAGAAAAACCTGCTCGCCTGCTGTAATGGAAACAGCAAGTTGTTGCAGAAGACTGTGAGCCTGCAACTAGAGCTGTCTCTGGCCTCCTGTATTAGGTACAAGCCTTGTCTGTGGCCATACCACCCTGGGTTACCCGGTCTCATGTGGTTTCCTTCCTCAGCTGGGTTAGACCTGGTTAATACTTTACTGGGAGATTCTAGCCTTCCCTTTCATGTGTGCCCCCTGACATCTGCCATGCAACCTTCTCCTGTATCTCTGCTTTCAGCCTCCAAAGCTATGAACCAAATAAACCTGGTTTGTTTCTTTGTTTTTGGTTTGGGTTTTTGTTTGGTTGGCTTTTGATTATCAGCAGTCTGCCTCAAGTAATTCAGCACAGTTACAAGAAATGGTGCAAACACCGTGTTCAGTGGTGGTTAGAATACAATTCAAAAGATCGGGAAACTGAGGCACTGAGGAAGGAAGCAAAAAGCCCACATGGTTCCCTCTTTCTGCCTGCATGTCCGATCTCTTCCTAGGCTTCTCCTCCTCTGTCTCACCCTGCCCCACCCATGAACACTGTTTCCAGTTTCTTGAATTCCATGCCCCTGTAGCAGCCTCAGTCTCCCCGTGCTACTTGCAATTTCGTTTGACCTAATTTCACTTCTCAATCTGGGACGTGGCAGTCCCTTGTTCTAAGCTCTGGAATGCCATGTGTCTAGTCACAGCTCCCCATCACAGGATTGCCTAACAAAACAGAAGAGCAGCGCTTCTGTCCAGCACCAAAACCAAGGAAACCATCATCAAAGTATTTCCATGCTGTCCTCCCCAGGATAAAGCCTTACTTTAGCTCAATTAAAACTTTCTACTACATCTAGGGCCGTGGGTAAGGTGTGTGCGCCAAAGATAAATTTATCACCCTCAAAGGCCTAGCGGGAGAGAGGATGAATTTTAAAATAGCTATGATTTGGGACAAAAAAAATGTTAAGTGCCATATGAAATGCACAAAAGGAAAAATTAGTTTCAAATGATGAAAGATCCTACCAAGATGATAATTAGCAAAAGCCTTGCAGGAGAATGGCTACTTGAAATTGACTTGAAAATAACTGGTAGAATTTCAACAATTGCAAAAAGAGGATAACAGAAGGGGCTTCAAGTGGAGGAACTAAAACTTCTAAAAGGTGCTGAGTCTGGGGGAGAGGAAAGGAGGGGAGGGGAGGGGAAGGGAGGAAGAAGAGGGGAGGAGAGGAGAGCAGAGGAGAGAAGAGGAGAGGAGGGGAGTGGATGGGAGGGAATGGGGGAGAGGAAGGAAAGGGAGAGGAGGGGAGGGAAGAGGTATCTTTAGGTGAGGAGGGACTTGGGGTTCATCTCACGACCACCCAAAGGGAACTTTACCTACAAACTTCACCCAGATCTTTTCTGGACCTCTTGTGCTTGCCCTAAATCTAGCNGGATGGGAGGGAATGGGGGAGAGGAAGGAAAGGGAGAGGAGGGGAGCGAAGAGGTATCTTTAGGTGAGGAGGGACTTGGGATTCATCTCACGACCACCCAAAGGGAACTTTACTTACAAACTTCACCCAGATCTTTTCTGGACCTCTTGTGCTTGCCCTAAATCTAGCATTCTCAAGCCGTCAGGAGCAGAGGTCACTGCCTTTTACCAAGAGGTCATTGCATTATATCAAGGCAATGACCTGACTGACAGAGGGCAGAACAGGTGGGTGTGTTTGGGGCTTTAGTTTCTTTTATCTACTCGGGTCTCTGTTCTTAGCCCAGGTGCTGTCATCCAGCGCTATGAAAACTCTTCCTTGAGTCTCCAGCTCACGGTCCAGAAAGCAATCCATCCAATGCTCTGGCAGCAGACAAGGTGGTAACACCCTTCCTTACCTGTGGATTGTCCACCTAAACCTGGGGTAAAGGTGAAAACACAGTTTCTGTGAGTAATAACTTCTTGTGTTTCCATCACTCTGAATACAAATATATTTCACTCTCACCACCCTACACAGAAAGTCCCATCAGCTGTGGGTCCGAATAAGAAAGATGAAGTTCAAGGAGGCCAAGGGATGCACCTAGAACTGCCCAGCTGGTAGGTACCAGTGCCAAATCCCTCTCAATTAAAATTCTTTCTGCCTAACCAGCCCGCCTCTCATAAAGATTCTCCTCCTCCTCAGCCCTCTGATAGTCTCGTTAGTAGGTGTTACCCAGACGGGGATTGAACACTTGCTGATTGCTCACAAATGAGCTAATAGTTGTGCTGCCTGGACAAGTTCTATGTTCCCCTTAAACAGGTTTTCACAAGCCTCAAATTGCAGACTGTGAAGAAATTAGTGAGAGGCGCTCCACCCAACGGCCATTCAAAGCGACGGTGGTTTCTGCAGGCAGCAGCCTAATCTCTTGGCCGGCAAGGCTGGATAAGAGGTGTTTTCTAGGCTCTCCTGTCATGCTGAAATTGGAATATTTCTTGCCGGGCATGTCCTTAGTATAACAGGAAATATATTTGACTTTTCTTCCCAGTTCCTGACACAAGCAATAATGACTCTAGGGATTCCCCAAACGATATTAGTGTATGCGTCTGTTCTGGCTGGGCCCCTTTCACTCACAGCTCAGTTTCTGCTGAGATAGGAATCCAAGCCTCAGAAAATGCCGCGGTTACTTCAGGAGAGCTTCAGGGTGGGAGGTGGTGGCCAAGGGGTTGAAGTTTCCTGCCCCACCTCCAGTCACAGGGAAGGAAGCAGGGCTAGAGAGTGGGTTCAAAGTCAATCTTCTCTATGTTGGGCAGCTTCCATAAGAACCCAATGATAGCATCAGAAAGCTCCTGGTTGGCAATCACACAGAGGTCCCAAGAGAATTTCACACCTCAGCTCCACGAGGACGGGAGCTACTGAGCAAGGACCCTTATAGACCTCATATACATTTTCATCTGGATGGTGATTTTCATTCTTTATGATAACCAAAACATATTAATAAGTACAATGTTTTCTAGAGTATTGTGACCCATCCTGGCCCACTATCAAACATAGATGCTTGGGTGTATGGGAACCACAAGACATTGTATCCAAGACAGACCTAAGTGTGGGAAACCTGGGGACCTGATAGCTGTGACTTGGCACTTGAGGTAGAGACACTCTTCTCAGACTGAGACTGTAAATTCAGGGAGTCCGAAACTAATCTGGGGTAAAGTCAGAATTTAATTGAATGATAGGAGAATCATTTGAGTTCCTGGAAATTAGCCTGTGTAAAGAGAGGGAAAATAGACCTATCTAATTCCAGAAGTATGAGAAATAGGAACAAGACCCAACACCTGAGAATCATAAGAAAATAAGAGGACAGACAGGTCAGTCTGTGACCCCTCTAGGCAGCCTGCTCACTACACAACAGGCTGACCCAAGACCCTCAGAGAGAGGGACGGTGCCCAAGAAAAGGCAGCACACTTAAAAATAATGTTCCTGCTTCACTGCTTGTTAGCTTATCATCTGGAGATGACTTCCCGCCTAAAATAAATCAGAGTCATAATCCCTGATCGGAAATCTACTGTGAGGAAGAAGTGGGATCGAAGGTGTGCATGTGTCGTTCAGATAGACCCTGCTGCTGTGAGGAAGTGGGCTTAGGGTGGACTGGTAAGTTTTCGGTGACGCCTCAGTGAGTTGGTCCCTCCCTCCACATCACTTAGATCTCGGCTTTGCTCTCCACAGACTGAGGCAGTTACTGAGCCACTCTAGAACATCTCTCCTTCCATCTTGAGGAGCCCTTCTCACCATCTGATAGTTTTATCCGGCGTGTGTGCATGTCTGTCTGTCTGTGTATATGTATCTGCATATGACTGTGTGTGTGTTTATGTGTATCTGTGTCTGTATGAGTCTCTGTGTATCTATATGTCTCTGTGTGTGTGTCGTGTGGGGTGTGTGTGTGTGTGATTTTACTAAATTGCACATTTTAAAAGCTCCAAAGAACTTCCATTGTCGTGTTGATTGCTGAATCCCTGGCACAGAACAGTACAGTTTCTGCCACACAGCAGACCTAGAAAAAGCTTTAAATTAACGAAGGGCTTAGACTACATTGTAAGGCTTTCAATATAAGAAAGCAGACTGTGATATTACTAGACTGGACAACAGGCCAGAAGGGATAATCATGTACTAGGACCTGGTGACTACTTTATGAGCATCCAAACCAACTCCGCTTTCAGAGAGGAGAGCTAAGACCCCACGAGCTTTCTTCAAAAGGGCATGAGAGGGAAAGGAACCATAGGAGAAGAAATGATCATCTCCCAAAGACATGCCAGTACTCCTTAACCAATGGTGAAATGACCTGGACAGCAAACATTGTTCCCCAGTATGAGTGTGTCTTTCCCCCTGAGCCATCACCTGAGTCATTTGACCCAGGAGGATAGAGATGAAAACCTTCTTAGGAGTTCTGCAATGAAGACAAGATGGAGATGTTACATATCCCTACTCTCTCCACATCTGTAATACATGTTTTCCTGGCATGCCCACCTCCAGTGGAGCCAAGGAGACTTCCTGAGGAAGCCTGTTCCATTGTCAGACTGCCCAACTGAAAAAAATGGAAGCTAAACTTCCAGAATTCACCACAACCAACATCTTTGTGCAAGCACTTTTTTTCTGTTTTATCAAACAGCTACCATACCATGAGTGTCATCGTGCAGTTCACTTGTTCATGCATTGCTCAACATGTCAATAGGTCAGTCATTGTTTACTTAATGTCCAAATTATATTCTGAATTCAGCAGTGAGCTTGATAACCTCCACCGTAGCTGTTTTTTTCCAAACTGCATTGGTATTGTTCTTTTGTTTATACCACAAGATGGTGAGTAGGTGTCTAAAATTATCCGTTAAACTCAAGGTATTTCATGTACTTTTATATGGTTATATAATGTAATATTAATGTCTACATAATGTGTAGCATTCAATGCCTCACATTCCTCAGTAGAGACATTCTCTTATGATTATTGCACTTCTAATGGTTCCTTCATTCCAGTTTTTCCCTTGTTCATAGAGCTGGCTCACAGAGGAGCAGTCTTTCACAGAAGTTTCCATGCTAAGAGCTACACCCTGCTGATTCCAGATGTTCTACAAAGACAACAGAAACGTGACCTCATCTCCAGCTGCTTTTATTTTCATGATTTTCTCTACTTGTTTATTTATTTAGGAATAACTAGATTTATTCCCACAGGAAAAGGGGAAAAAGTAATTCAAGTTTGCCTTTTTTAATTAATTTTGGTGTTGTTACTTTGTGTTTGGGTAAAAACTTAAATATCATCTTGTGTTAATTAAAGGTTGATTTTAGAAGCTGGTGTGGTTGCTCAGTGGGGAAAGGCATTTGCTGCATACTCTTGACAAACTAGGTCCAATACCCAGACCCCTGTAAAGACAGGTGATAGACTCAAGTCTACAAAGTTGTCCTCCAGCTTCTATATGTGCAACACACACACACACACACACACACACAAACAAACATGTGGCCACGCATACATACATATCAAGCACACACACAATTTGACTTTTAAAGTTTGTCTCTAAACTACACAGAATAAGATATTTCTGTAGCATGATGTTTTGAAGTTTTCCTATAGAGCCCCTCCCACCACAAAAATGACAGTTCCATACTGTAGATCAGGCAAAGGAACCAAACTGTTTAATTATGGAAGGACAATATCTCAACCTTCCTGTAAGAATCCCAGGGCTCAACCCACATAAGTAGAGTATTTCAGAAGGAGTGAAAGGTCATGTCAGAGCCTGATGGTGTTTGAAGACGTGATCATGTGTTTCTCCAGAGAGGAGTGGAAACACCTCAGTGTGACCCAGACCCTGAATGGTGAGGTGATGATGGAAAGCTTTGCACTCCCTGGTTCTCTGTGTTGTCAGTGTGCCATGGAAGATGAGGAAACTCTCTGCAAACAAGTGTCAGAAAAGTCCTGTATGTGTGGAGAATCTGGCAAGATAGTAAGACACCATTGGCCTTCAGCACCATGAACCCTCCAAGAAAAAGTTGTGTAGAATCAGTAAGTACCAATCATCCTTCCTACCCCAGCCCACCCATGGGCATCATGGAGCTAACAGTACACAGAAACCCTTCAAATGCAATGACTCTGGGACAAGCTTCCAGAAGGTTTCCACTCCCCTCAGTCACTGGATAACTCACTCCAACAGGAAACATCTCACTTGCAGAACAGGCAAGAATGTCTCCCAAAGGGAACTCAACCTCAGACAGGCACTAAAAATCTCACCATAGAGTCGCAGATCTCATGTGTAATGAGTGTGGGAAGGCCCTCCGTTATCCCTATAAAATAAAGAAGCAGCAAAAGGTGGATACCTTTCAGGTGCAGTGAACGTGGGGAACCCTTCCACCACAAAGATGTACTGGCTTTGCACCAGAGAAATCACACTGGAGGAAGGCCTTACAAGGGCAGCAAGTGGGAGGAAACCTTCGTGTCATCTGCCCTCATTTGCCACTAGAATGTTCAAGGTAAAGAAAGAGCCCACGAGTGAAAGGAACACGGGAAGGATTTTAAAGACAGCAGTGGCAGCATCCTTGACCAAGGAGTACACACTGGAGAGAGCCCTGTTGAGTGCAAGGAGTCTAGGAAAACCTATGTGACCTGCTATGGTCTGTGTCAGCACACGAAAGTCCATACTGGTGAGCAGAACCATGAGTGCAACCTGGATGGGTGGGAAACCCTTCACCACCAGGTCCTACTGAATCAGTACCGGTAGCTTCCCATGAAAGTGAGATCCCACAAGTGCCTAAATTGTGGGAAAGCCTTCAAACGGAGTTCTACCCTCATTTGACACAAACACATTTATACTAGAAAAAGACCTAGGTGGCCAGGCCATGAGAAAACCTTCAGCCTTTGGAGGGTGCTGACTAAAACGAGCCAAACTTCCCACATTCCAACCCCCACTCAGAAATAGGATTGTTCGTGTATATAGTGCATGGGTGGGCAGCTCGTCGGAGTCACAGTGCTTTCTGTTGGCAGAGTTATCACTGCCAGTTTCTGTCACACAAGCCACCCCACCTTTACTCCTTGGTAGGCCCAGTGTGTGACTCAGTCACTGCAGTGTGTTCAGAGAAGCTGATCTCATGTCCTCCTCCCTCCTCAAAGAGAGGAGACTAATGAATGGTGATTCTCATAACAGGCCTCACCTCTTCCCCTTGGCTGGTTTGGACTTGAACTTGACCCAGGTCTCCTGAGGTCAAGTTAGTTCTCCCTCTCCCTCCCCCCCTCCCCCCTCTCCCTATAAAAGATCTTTCCAGGTCCCTTACCTTTTTTCATCCATAGTACCGATTCTACACATGGTGTTTGTCACATTTGGAAAGACATTTGTATTGTTCTAGAGTGTGTAGTCATAGAGGCCTTATTGTTTAAGCTTCATTTCAAAACAACAACAACAAACAAAACATAATCTTGGGGCTGCCAATGATGTAACAGCAGGGAACTCTTGCCTTCTCCTGCATTTCTGGCAACACAGTAACTTTTCCGTCTCTCATTTTGTGTAATCAGAGTCAAACTGGACAATTGCACCAAAAGCCAGTCTGTTGCTCTAACTATTCAGCTCTCCCAGGGCTGTTCCATGATGACTACTTCTCTGTTTGATTCAAGCATATTTTCTAGGTTCAGCCTTGTCTTTGCAATTGTTTTTGTTTTTTCAACCCCTGTCCCTTCTCTCGGGGGAAAAATTTAAGCACATCGAAGCAATCTTTAAAAGTACTGTTGGGAACCAGGAGATGGGACAGCACACTCTAACAAGCCTAGCAACCAGGAAGCTGAGACAGGAAGATCATGAATTTCAGGCCAATTTCTGGACTTTGTCTTTCTGATGTTGTTTTGATTTTTCAAGACATGGTTTCTCCATGTAGCCTTGGCTGTCCTGAAACTCACCCTTTAGACCAGATTGGCCGCAAGCTCACAGAGATCTGCTTGCCTCTGCCTCCAGAGTTCTGGGATTAAAGGGGCATGCTACCACCACCTGGCCTGATCAGGACTTTAAATTGAGACCCTGTCTCAAGAAAAGAGGTCGGGAAGATAAAGTAGCCAGTTGGCTTAGCCCAGAAAGGTACTTGCCACCTGACAGCCTGAGTTTAATCCCTAGGACCCATGTGGTGGAAGGAGAGCAACATCTGCAAGCTGTCCTCTGATCTTGACACATGTGTCATGCATGCCATACATGGGTGCATGCATGCACACACACACACATGTACAAAGTAAGTAACTGTGATTAATTTTTTTAATAAAAAGGACTCTTCAACAGCAACTTTCTCCTATCCCTTCCCAAGTCAGAATTGATCAGAAGTCAAAACTAAATACGTCGCCTACTCCTCCTCTCAGAATCAGCACAATTCATTACATAGCCAGTTGTGACTCAGAACACTAGGAATGCCCTTTATGTCTCTCCTCTTCCTTCTCCAAACATCTAATTAGCCCAAGGCCTAGCGATTGTCGTCTAAGCGTTTCTCAAGTTGACTTCCTGTGCTCCACCTCTGATGCTCCCACCTTGGTGCGAGGGGAGTGCTCCCAGATTCGCCACTATATCCAACACCGTCCTTATCTGAGGATGCTCACACTGCTCCATCGTGTTTTCCCTCAGACATGAATCTGATTTCAGCTCCTTACCAGAGTCCTAACTTGTCTAAGTCTGTCAGCCTTCCTGTGATGTTCGACTTTAAGGATTACACCCATAAAACCTGAGCAAATACGTGCGGTTAACCACATACTTCAAACCTGCCAATCATTTTACAGTATGTAAGAGGTTCTGCCTTATCTTCCCCCATGACCTTTTCAGTCGCAGCTCTCTGTTCGCCCGTCCTACCCCGC
>LOEQ01005722.1:37922-50934 GCA_001685075.1 Bramus lutescens | reverse complement strand
ATTTTTAATAATAATAATAAAAATAAAATAAAATCAAGACTAGACTCAGAATTGTTTTGTCTTCAAAGAATATGCAAAGCATTAAAGATGAAGGAAACATTTCATACTATGAATTATCCTCACTCTCACCGAAAACAATTTGGGGCATAAGGGCTTATTAGGCTTAGACTTCCAGGTGACCGTCCATTACTGAAGACAAGAATTCAACAGGAACCTGAAACAGAAACCATGACGAAATCTGCTTGCTGACTCACTCATAGACTCATTCTTAGTTTTCTTATACAGCCCAGACCTCCTGACTGGGGTGATGGCACGATGCTGCCTACAGTGGGTTNGGCTTCCCCACATCAATTAAAAGTCAAGAAAGTCCCTCCCAGACATGTCCACAGACCAAATTTCTGAAGACTCAATTGAGAGTCATTGTCGGGTGATTCTAGGCTGTGTCAAGTTGACAATCAATTCTATGTCACTGGGTTTATAGAAATTAAAACCTTTCTTTATGAAAGAGTCTGTGGAGAAGAGGAAGGAAATAGAAAAAAATACCTACAAACTCCATCAGGAAACAACAAACAGTGGTTCTTCAATGGACGAACATTTTACTAAACCATGGCACTATGAAAACTACTTAGCAATCAAAAGGGGAAACTTTACATAAACATCCTAGATGTATCTCTGGAGAAGCTTATTTTTAAAGTCGTTTTCGGTGTATGTAATGATAAGAATCACAGAAGAGGCTATCAACTTGATGCTGATGGGGAATGGGAGGAGGTTCAGGGTGGGTATTTGGAAGGGTCTGAAGAGAGAAAGTGGGGGAGTGATGTAATTCTATTCCAATTAAAAGCATACTAAAAATAAAACAAAAAATAAAGCACCTTTCCAAATTCATATGACTGTACGGTTACATTTGTATATCTTTGTTGAAATGATAAAATTACAGAAACAGAGAATGCATTGATTGCCGGGGCTAAAGAAAAGGATACAGAAGGGAAGCAAGTGGGTGTAGCTATGAAAAGACAACATGAATGACCTTTAGAAGGATAGTGTTGTCACTATTCTGACCTTATTATTGAGTGACCATTCTGTTGGCTGCAACAATGGGAAAAACCGAGATACAGGGTACGTAAGATCACCCTGTACTATTTCTTACACTTGAGTGTGAATCTCCTAATGCCTTTATAAACAAAAGAGAAAAAAATGAAAGAGTTGGACTCGTCTATATTTTGCGTGACTTTTTTGTATCTGGAATTCCATGCTTGGGGGTAAGGTTCTGTAGGTCTTTGGATACAACTGACAGTACTATTCCCAGTAAGTGAAGTTCCTGGGCATCTTCAACATGAAGGACAGATGAATAACCCTCTCAGCTCCTCCAGATATATACCTGTTTATAAACAAGAAGAAAAGAGGACAGGAAGAAGAAACTCCTTGCTCAACATGGACCCTTCCATACACCCCAACTCAGGTCCTTCCTGCTCTCTACTAAACAGCACCAGTGGATGAAAATGCTTGGATGATCCTAATCATTGGCAACAAAGAAAAATTAAAATAATAAAAGTAATGATGATAATCAGATTTGAACAAAAAATATAATAAATATGGGTCAGCAAACTCTTTTTGTCTAGTACCAATAAGAAATTATTTTCAAGTAAGCATCAACATTTCCCAGCTACAGTCCCTGTGACCTACAACAATGACTTGTCTGAAAGATAAATTGGGGCAGTAGGGGTAAACATGTTATGGGGGGATTTTAGACCCATTCCAAGAGTGGGAACTCATAGCTAACACTGCTTAAGAGGACCAAGGACCTGAGACAACACATGTCCTAAGCCCTAGGGAAAAACTACTATTGTTCTGCTAAACAGAAAAAAAGATTCCTAACGACATTTTTGTGTCACCCATAGATCAGAGCATCTCTGAGCCCTCATCAGGGAAGCTTGTTCTTGCAGTAGATGGTAATTAGCACAGAGACCCATGACTGGAGAGGTGCAAAAGTGAGACTTTTAGAGATCAGCCCCAAATGGGATGTATTCATCAAACCTCTCCCCCTCAAGGCTCAGGGAGCTATACAGGAGAGGTAGAGAAAGGTTGTAAGAGCCAGAGGTAGTAAATGACTCCAAGGAAACATTGTCTTCCAGACACAAGACTAATACATATATGAACTCACAGAGACTATGACAGAACACACAATACCTGCATAGGTACAAATCAGACAAATATCAGAACTAAAAGGACCAAGAGGACATGAAATTCCACCCTTTACTAAGAAACTATTTGCAATCTATACCTGCTGGGAAAGGGAATGTCCGGTTTCCCCAGAGAATTGCCACTGTGTATATCAGTCATCTTCCAGGAAGAGGTCTCATGCCCAGGAGATGTTAACCAATTCCAAACAGACTCCATATTTTTTGTGTACGATTTGTTTTGCTTTTGGTCTTATTGTGGCTTTTGCTTGTTTGTTTGCTTTAATTTGGGGTGAGAAAGAGAGAGAACTTGAAGTTAGATGAGTAGGAAGATTTGGATAATCAGGGAAGAGTTGGGGGAGGAGAAAAATATTATCAAAGCTCATTATCTCAAACATTAAATAACTTTTTAACATTTAAAAGAAATAAAATATTTTCAGTTCTGTGGGCCATGCAGTCTTCCTTTCAACTATCCATTTCTGCTGCAAACAGACAGAGGTGATGTCAGTAAGTCAAGGTGGTTGTTTTCCAATAAAACTTTACTTACAAGAGCAATTTGGGTCACATTTTACCCATAGGCACTAGTTTGTAAGCATAGAGAACAACAAAAACATTTGTTATTTCCACTTACAATGATAGTAACAGAATCATGAATATCTAACAGAATTATTAAAACTTTAAAATAAAGAATCACATGAAAATACTTAGCTAGTAGCCATGTGTGGGGGCACACACATATAATTTCAGCCCTGGAGAGGCTGAGATTAGTGGATGCCAAGTTCAAGATCAGCCTGGGCTACACAATGAGTACCAGGCCAGCCTGGACTACATAGTGTGGTCCTGTCTCACCCTAACCCCGTGACAAAATAATTAATAATTAGCATTGAAGGTGATAAGTAGATAAGTAGTAAGTACATATAATCAATGACAATGACGAGAATGATGATGATGAGGAGGAGGAGGAAGAGGAGGAGGAGGAGGAGGAGGAGGACAATAACAGCAAGGCCAGAATCAGACTGATCTTTCACCGGGTGGCATCACTAGTCTCTGAACTCCTTTTCTGCAATGACTTTAGTGATAGGGAGTGGTAATTATCCCTACCTCACCCTTCCTGGCTGATGCCCAGGAATTCCAGAACTTCTGTGGATTTCCAAAGGAGAATGACACCAAGAGAAGGTAGCTTTTTGAGTTCTCAAGTATAATGGCTTTTTAAGACCTTCTGAGGCTGACGTCAAAGAACTATGTCACAGGGAGAGCCACGGAAGAAGTGGTATGGAAGGATTGAAAATAGCTGCCTGGAGGCATGAAGACAGGGACCAGCTGAGAAGAGCTCTGAGATGCGTGGGCTGCCGAAATAGGGAAGACCGGAGTATATTTTGGACAGGTGGCCACAGAAGGTAAAATAAGATGAACTAGTGGATTGACATAAATGGAACCATATTTCAATTTAACATAATGAAGAGGTTGTGGGTTTGTTTTGCTGTTTCATAGATCAGTTTTAGAAAGAAATGGTTTGGGTTTGGGTTTTTTTGAGCAAACTTTCTTCTCTGAGAGCATTTAGGCACAAGCTGGACGGTAAGAGGAAGTAGTAAGAAAGGGTCAGATAACCCTTGAAGGGGCTCCCAACCTGAAACTCGGCCCACCTGTGAAATAGACGAAAAGTAACCTAATGACCTCTTTCTCTAAATTCTGATCCTTCCTTGTTGACATTGAGGTTTATGTGCTATATTAGCTGCTTGGCTGTGTCAAACGTAATTTAGATAAGGAAGTGCTTGCCTTGGTTCACAGTCTGAGATCACGTGGGCACGGTGGGTATGGAGGAAGGGAGGTGATGCTGCTGAGTCACATGGAGTCTGGTCAGGAAACAGAAACAAATGTCTGGTGTTCAGCTCACTTCCTCCTTTTTACCTCAGCTCATGGAAGGGGACGCACTCCCATTTCGGGTGTTTTTTTCTTTTTTTCTTTCTTTCTTTCTTTATTAAAAATTACTACTTCCTCCCCCTCCCCCATCCTCCCTCCCCCTCCATTTCCAGTCCTAAGAGCAGTCAGGGTTCCCTGCCCTGNGCCCTCATTGTCAGCCACATTCAGAGAGTCCAGTTTGATCACATGCTCCATCACATGGTTTTTCACACCTTGGTTAATTAACCTCACCTAGAAAATCCCTCACAGAGTTACTCCGAGGTTTGTTTCCAGTGTGGTTCTGGATCCTGTCAAGTTGATTAGCAAAATGGATTATCACATGTACTAGGTCATATGAATTTGGAGTGTAGTTGTAACCAGTTATAGCCACCAATCATTCAGTATTTATCTCAAAAGTATCTACTGTATACTGAACAGATTTCAGGCACTTACGAAGCATTGGAGATACAGCAATAAACAGTTGAACAATAAGTCATTAAAATTAATTTTAAAAGTATGTCCTTGTGAAAATTAGATATGACACCACTTATGTACATGTTCTTTTTCTGTTTTCAGTTGACAAATTCATTTATTTATCAATACCGTGGAAGCAATTTTTAAAACATTGTTAGCCTGCAACGTTTAAATTTTTCCTGCACTAAGATTGTAGGTTAAAAAATTAAGCTCACGGACTCTGGGCTGCCAGCTGGGAAACCTGCATGGGACCTAACTAGGCCCTCTGAATGTGGGTGAGAGTCATGTGGCTTGATCTGTTGTGGGGGAGCCCTAACAGGGGGACCAAGACTTATTCCCAGGTGCATAAACTGGCTTTTTGGAGCCCATTCCCTATGGTGGGATACCTTCCTCAGCCTTGATACAGGAAAGAGGGACTTGGTTCTGCCTCAACTTGGTATTCCAGACTTTATTGACTCCCCAAAAGAGGACTTACCCCACTCTGAGAAGTGGATGGAGGAGGGATGGAGGGAGGTGGAGGGACAGGAGAAGGGGATGGAGGGGGAACTGGGGCTGGTATGTAAAATGAAAATTATTGAAATTAAAAAAAATTGGAATGAAGACAACTGAATTTTCCTCCTCACAAATTGCAAAGCCACACACAAGACTGAATAAATACTGCAACTGTGACCACAGGGAACTGAATTTTATACCAAAGTAATTGAAGGAATTGTAACTTTGTTTCTTCCTCCTTGGATGAAAGCAGTGACTGGGGTGGGAGGAGCTACACATGATAAACAGGAAGGCTCCAGTTGGTTGTTAGAGCCCCATCCACCAGTCCCACAGGGTCTGCTGCTGTAGGATCCTTTATATGAGCTCGACGCCTTTTACTTGGAAGATCCTTAAGACAAGAGCAGTCTTTCAACGCCCTGCCCCACAGTACACCTGCATACTTCTCTAGACCGGTGAAGGGTAAATACGGAATTTCTGTGTGACAAAGCCCTCTTCAGTCACAGCAGTTGAACAACCAGTGCTGAGAAGAGCACTCATCTTGGTCTCTACTCTTGAGAGCAGAGTTAGAAGCTGTGCAGTCTACAAACACGCAGACTTTAACAAGGTGAGGTATTTAGCACTAAAAACTGCCCTCTGTTAGAGTTGCTACATGACACAGACCACACTTATATCTAGAGATGTTTACTGCAGTTTCTCATCGTGATAAAAAGATACTATCTGTGTGTACAACAAAGGGCAATTATTAAAGACTATTATACAGCTATTAAATAATGTCTGTTAAGGAGTTTAATACGGCGAGAAGAATATTTGTATGAGAGTGTTGAATAGAGAAAGACAATGTAAAATTATACACTATGATTACAAATTCAATTTCAAAAACACAAAAAAAGTATATCAAACAAGGAAGAGTAGGTCCATACAACAAACAAAATACAAATGGGGATTTGCCTTGGAGAATGGCATCCTGAGATTCTTCTTATATTAGAATTTCCTGTATTTTACACTACAGTCATCAAACATGTCTTGATTTTAAAATCAGAGAAATATTTTTTACAAATCTCTTTTTTTACCTGCTGACAGAAATTCAAATTAGTGGAAGAAAGCCCTGTGGGAAAGGAAATAAACCACCCATGGAGCATGACCATTTAAGTCCTTGTTTTTAAGATAGGGTCCTGCTCAGTAGTCCAGGCTGAGCTTGAACTCACTGTGATCTTCCTGCCTCAACCTAACACTTACTAAAATTGCAAGCATGTGCTTGGCAGGACATGATCGTTTGAAACCATATTTATTCAATTTGGTTTACCTACTATTTATTGTCTATCCGACAATATGTGTTTATTAATTTGTATTTCTGTTTGGACTACTCAACCTCAGAAAACAGTGATGCAAAGCAAAACTACATCAGATCCCTTGAGAAGGAATGAGTGTTTGAGGAAGACTAGAAAGAGAGAATTTCCTCTCCTACTGCACTGACGCTGGGGATATATACCACTAGAGTTATCAGAGAACCTGAGGAATGTGAGAATAAGCCAGCATGGTAGACCTATCTATCCATCAAGGAAACAGAAAGCCAGCACTGCGGCACCTTCTCTGCTCCACACTTAATATGTGCTTGAAAATGCCACTACATGGCGACCTTCCTACTGAGCTAACAAACTACCTTTGTTTGGCCTGAAACAGTGTTTTCTCTGAGATTTTCACCCCCCCTTAAAAAATCCTAACTAGTATAGAAAGTATGCTAAAAGATAGACATTTAACCATGGAGTGGAGCTGGAGAGCTGGAAACAGAAATCATCTTAGGGTTTGAGCTTATGCAGACCTTGCACATGCTGCTGTGGCTGCTAAGAGTTCATATGTGTAACTGCCTGATGCCCATAACACACTGTTCCAGCATAGTCGTCTACCACCTCTGGACCTTCTCTCTGACTTTTCTTTCCCAATGATCCCTGAGCCTTGGGAACAGGGGCTGTGATATAGAAGTCCCGTTTAGGGGTGAATATTTCAGTGTCTTGTCTTCTGCATATTGAACAGTTGTGGGTCTCTGTGTTCATCGTCTACTACAAAAAGGAGCTTTTCTGGTAAGGGTTGAGGGGTGCCCTAAACAATGGGTATAGCGAAAGTTATTAGGAGTCATTTGAATGCTATATTCGTTTAGCAGATCAATAGTAATAAGTTCTTCCCTAAGGGTCCTAACCTGTCTAGCCAGAGTTTCCAGCATGGGTTACATCTTGTGGAGCAGACTGTAAATAGAATGAGAAAGTGTGGTTGCTCCTATAGCAGTTGTACCACTGTTATACAAGTGGTCATGTTTGTTTGTTTTTGTTTTTGTTTTTTTTCTTTACCAGGTATTTTGTTGCTGAGGCTCACAGGATTCACAGATGGATGATACTGATGATGACTGTTCTCCTCCAGCAGTGTGCATAGCACCTTCTGGCTCTCTGAAAGCTAACCAATAGGGATAAAGTATCCCAGTCAGTACCTGCTTGATTGCTCCACATTCTATGACTTGAGTATATGATGTATTCAACAATAGGGTCTTACCATCAAGTTCTGGAAGAAAATCAAGAGTAATTCCCTGGAACTATCATAGAATTCTGTAAGAAATTCATCAGGACACAAGATGTTTTTAGTTGGTAGATTTTTAATTGCTGCTTCTATCTCAGAGGTTGTTGCGGGTCTGTTTAAACTGTTAACTGTATCATACCTATGTCAAAATTTATCCACTTAAATTTATATTTTCCAATATGGTTCAGTACAGATTTTTAAAAATATGTCTTTATGAGTTTCTGAATTTGTTGTGTCTGTTATAATATCACCCTTTTCATATCTAATTTTGTTACTGGGACCTTCTTTTTCTTTTGGTTAATTTAGCCAAAGGTTTGTCAACCTTGTTAATCTTTTCAAAGATCCAACTCTTCATTTCTTTGATTCTTTGTAGTTTTTCATTTCTATTTCATTAATTTTATTTTGATCATCTCATCCTGTCTACCTTTTTGAGGTGTTGTTTATTATTGCCTTTCTAAAACATTCAGATGCTTTATTAATTTATTACTTTGAGAACTCTAAATTTTTATGTAGGCACTTAGTGCTATAAACTGTCTTCTTGGGGCTGCCTTCATTATGAACCATAGATTTTAGTATATTATGTTTTATTTTCACTAATCTTTAGGAATTTTTACACCTTTTGTTATTTAATTCTGGACCAAATTATTATTCATTTTGTGTGATACTTCTTTCCATGTGTTTGTGTAGCTCCTGTAGTTTCTGTTGCTGTTGGCAGCCTGTTTTATTCCACCATGGCCAGGTAGAACACAGATGTTATTTCAATTTTCTTTGATTTGTTGAGAGTTTCCTTGTGTCCAAATATGTTGTCAATTTCAGAGAAAATTTTATGGGCTTCTGAAAGAAGTGTTTATTAGTTTGTATTTAGGTGGGGTTTTTTTTTTACTCTCTGTTATGTCCATTTTATTTATGATACCACTCAACTCCAGTGTTTTCTGTTTAGTTCTTCCCTGGATAATCTGTCTATTGGTGGCAGTGGGATTTTGATAACATCTACTATTAGTGTGTTGAAGTTAATCTGTGTTTTTAGATTAAATATTCCTTCTTTTATAAAATTGGGCCTCCCTATATTTGGTGCATAAACTTTTAGAGTTGCAATATCCTCTTGGTAGATTTTTCCTTTGATGAATAGGATATGCTCTCCCTGCCTCTTCTTGTTAATTTTGGTCTGGAATCTATGTTGTCAGATAGTAAAGAGCTATTACTTCTTGTTTCTTGGTTCCATTCTCATGGAATGCCTCTTCCCATCCTTTTGCTCTATGGTGGCATCTATCATCATGGTGAGGTTCGTTTCTCGGAGGCAGCAAAAAGACAGATCCTGTTTTCTAACCCCCTCTGTTACCATTCTGTGTCTCTTTAAGAGAATATTGAGAGTATTAAAATTAAGAGTTACTTTGAACAATGTTTTTTTAATTCTGATCCCTGGAGAGTGGTTTTTTTTAGACCTCTTCTGATGAACTGTTCTGAAACTATTCATTTAATCCCTGTACCCTCTTGGGGGTGTTGAACTATCTCTTTAGACTGGCATAGTCCCTTCAGTATCCTATGTAGATCTGACTTGGAGGGCATAAATCCCTTTAATGTTTTTGTCACGGAAAGCTTTTTCTTTCTTCTTTACATGTGACTGATAGTTTTTCTGGCTATAGTAGTCTTGATTGGCATCTATGATCCTTCCGAACTTGCATGATATCAGTCTGAATCCCTGTGACTTTCAAGGTCTCCATTGAAAAGTCAGGTGTTATTTTGATAGGCCTGCCTTAAAATGTGACTTGGTCTTTCTCTCTTACAGTTTTCGATATCCTTTCTTGTTCTGTACATTTAGTATTTTTATTATTATATGTCATGGGAAGTTTCTTTTCTGGTCCTGATACTTTGGTGTCTTGTATATCTTTCGGATCTTAATAGGCATCTCTTTCCTTAGATTTGGGAAATTTTCTTCTACAGTTTCAATGAAAATACTTTCTGTACCTTTGACCTGGGTTTATTCTCCTTCTTTATACCTACTATTCATAGAGTTGGCCTTTTTTATAGAGTTCCTGCTTTGTCTGTTCACCACAGATTTTCCTAGATTCAATATTTTCTTTGACTGCATGACCCAATTTCTCTACTTCTCTTCAAGCCCTGACAGTCTTTCTTCGATCTGATCACTTCTGGTGAAGCCTTCCACTGAGCTTTTTCTTTGAATTAGTGAATTTTAGTTTCAATTTTTAATTTAGTTTGCTTTTTCTTCGGTTCTATCTTTGTATTCTGTATTCTATTTTCATGTCTTGAATTTTTTTAATTCCATCCAACTATTTGTGTTTTTCATTCTTTATTCCAGCCTTTATTCATATCCTCTAAAGTTCCTTGAGCATACTTATAATTGCTATCTTGAAATCACTGTCGTATACAACATCCAAGTTGCTTTTCTAAGGAAACCCAATTGTGGAGCACTAATTTTAGGAGGAGACATATTGTCTTGGTTATTTTGTTGATTGTGATTTTGTAATGGGAAAATGGGCTATTTTTAATTTGACTTAAATTCTTATGAAAAACATATAGCAATTACATACCCAGGACTAGGAAACTTAAGAAAAAGAATATAGAAAATCATTATGCCAAGAGTAAGCAACAGTGATTGGCTTTGCCAAGCTAACCTCCTATACTTTTTTTTTTTGATAGTCGCTGTTTGGTAAGCCAAACTGATTAGAATATGGCAAACACTTAGCTTTTCTGAACCATGGTTTGTCTATTCCTCAGCCAGTCTCTCATAGAGACTTTTCCATGCAGAGCACTGCACAGAATACAGTATTTGTCATAACTCCCAGAAGAGAAAAGATAATCCACAGTCATATATTTTCTTGAGTTAATCCCAGAGCTAAAACTTCAAGCCAATCAAGTGAACCAACTTCCAAAAGGAGACAAACACCAGAACTAGAAAGATTGGTTCATCAGTTAGGAGCACTTGTTGCTCAGAGAACCCAGGTTCGGCTCTCAGCACCCACATGGCAGTTAGCAAGCACCTATAACTAGAAGTTCAGGGGATCTAATGCCCCTTCTGGTTTCCATAGGCACTGCATACATGTGGTTCACAGACATATACATGCTGGCCAAACACTCATACTCATACAATAAAAATAAATAAATCTTTTTAAAAAGAAAACTACTCCAAAAAAGACCAGAACAAAACAGTGCTTTCATCTTTTCTAGCTCATGAGAGACAATGATGACTACCACACAAACAGATTTTAAAAATCAGCTAAAATGTGAATAAGTTCATAAAGACCAAACATGGGCTAGAACAAGTTTGCAATGTCAAAATTTTTTAAGCCCAACCTGTTCACAGATACTAAGAATTCCTCCCCACTTGTGCTCATGGGAAAGACAGATGGTTAGAATGGAAAAGGACACGGCACAATTGTCTCTTTGGTAGTACAGGTGTGAAGAAAGTGACTAATGGCCCCAGCAGATAGGCACAAAGTTCTTCTCACATTTCTGATTCTGTCTCTATAATGACCTAAGCTTCTGGAACAAAGCAGAAGCAACAAAGTTCAATTACTTCCAAGGAAGAAACTCTCCCCAGGAAAAAGGCAAAACTTCATTGATACTAGAAGAAAGATAGAAGAAAAAAAACACTACCACTTACTGTCTTTAGATTAAGGCTCTATTCCTACATCAAGCCCAGACTGAGTAGCAAGCCAGGGGAGCTACCATTAGGAAGGGGAGGAGCATAAAGATAGATGTTCATGTAATACAGGCATACACAGAGAGTTAAAAACTGAGGAGATATTCAAGTGATCTTATCTTATTATCTTTACTTCTGCTCATTTCTATATCCCAATGACCAAAAACTTACAACTTTTACAAAAATTGTGCCCAGAGTTTTGTTCTTTAAAAAATTACTTGGAAAGCTAATAATATATCCTGTATTGGGTACAAGGAGGAAGAGAAGGAATAAATTAAATTTTAAAAGATTACACCAGCTAAGGAAGAGGTAATTGTAACCACAAGATTCCCTGATGGATTAATGAAGAGAATCACATTTAGTATGGCTTTGGTGGATGGAGCAGGACTCTGATGACCAAGGATCAAGATAAAGCCATGTTCCTGGTTAAGAAAGGAATGAGAGGGTCTAGGTAAACACAATCAACCAGACATAGCTCAGTCCTTTCCAGACCTGAGCGGGCAGAGGACACAGATGCCCTACTCCCGATCTCTTGGTCTGTGTGGGCACAATCAACCAGGAACCTGCCCGATGTCTCTGGAGTCAGGTGGTCTGACACCATCATACCAATCTCCCCACAAGGTTTCTAGGCCCGGGCACATGAGACAAGAAAAGCAACAGCTCTGTCCCATGCCTTGTGGCTGGGGTGGGCAGGTCTCAACCAAGTGCCACCTGGTGACCCAATCAAGAACCGTGGTGCTGGGTAGTTGGGCACCATTATGGTGAGAATGTGCAGGGTGGGGAAATGGAAGAGAGAGGGAAGCAGATGGTTCATGGTCTGGGGAGAGAGGCAGATCTGCAGAGGTCATGGTGGTGAGAAACAGGCTGATATGAATGACCTGCTAGCCACCTGAGTTCAAGGTGATGTCTGGGCTGGGGCTAGTGCCAAGGGCCAGGTGTTTGTCTGAGGCCCTGAAGAAGCTGAAGTGGGCGGTGTTGATGTCTGTGACTCTTGCTGCCACTGAGGGTGGTGCAAAGGCCTATGGTCTGGGCCACCCCCTGGGGTCACATTGGTGTCCAAGGGCCATGCTGCTGTGGGGGCCATGCCAATCTTGGTGGCCTGTGCTGCCACCTGGAGCCATGGTGATATTCTGGCCTAGGCTGCTGCTGAGGATTATATCTGTATGCATGGTTCTACCACAGCTTGGATCCGAGTTATTGTCCCTGGCCTGTGATGCCACCAAGGGCTACACAGATGCCTAGGGTCTGAGCTGCAAGCTGTGACCATGTTGGTGTCTGAGGATAGTGCTGCCACTGGGGCCAAGTCAATTTGAGTGGTCAATGCTGTCACTTGGGGCCATGGTGTCATCTGGACCAGGACTGCTGCCCAATGCCATGCCTGGGTCCGCAGCTCTGCCCAGCCAGGGTCTGTGTTCATGTTTGTAACTCCTGAGACTATAGAAGGCCATGACAATGCTTGGGGCTTGGGTTGCCTCCTGGGGTCATGTTGGTATCCAAGGGTCATGCTGCTATGGAGGAACCATGTTAATCCAAGTGGCCACCTGGGACCATAGTGACATCCAGGCCTGGGCTGCTGCCCAGGACTATGTCTGGGTCTATGGTCCCGTCACAGTCAGGATCCGTGTTGATATCCATGGCCACCAAGAGACCACATAACCTGTAGTCATGAGGATGTCTGAGAACTATGGTAACATCTATGATGTAGGAGGGTCATCTGTCTATGTGTTACTTTCATTGGTTAATA
>LOEQ01005721.1:119787-142503 GCA_001685075.1 Bramus lutescens | reverse complement strand
TAAATGAATACAATTTGTGTGTTGTTATTTCCAGGTATAAGCTAGCTGTGCGGGTGCCGGGCAGGACGAAAAGCAGGCCTGTGCTCTCCCCTATCACTACAAGCCTTTGGCATTAACCAATAGTAATAAAACATATTCACAGCATACACAGGAGAATCCCACATCAGATCTCTGAATGCAAGGCCAGCCTCATTTACAGAACGACTTCCAGAACAGCTATGTAGAGAAACCCCATCTTGAAAAACCAACCAATGAAACAAAAAACCAAAGAGAACACTTTGTGGGGAGGTAAAGAACAACTGGAGCATGAGAAGGCGCTGAGAGTGGGCAATGAATGAGAACAAGAATGACACATGTAGGGAATACCATAATGAAACTGATTACTTAAAAGATTAATTTAAAAATGAGAGTTTAAAAAGGAAATGTGCAAAAAACGGCAAGATTTGGCTGCATAATTCTTTCTTCTGCAATGTGGATTTCTGATAGCATGTGATAGAAACTGAATTCTACTGTCTCAGTCTTTTGGAAAGAAGGACCCTAATGCAAAATGGCCAGCTGTCCATAGAGCATCTGAGACAGCTGCTCCTTTGTTTTCTGTTCATTGAGTAAACCTTGCCCCATGCATATAGTCATAAAAAAGTTTGCTGGGTTGGCTGGAGAGGTGGTTCCGTGGTTAAAGGCTGTTCTTTCACACAAGAGCTCACAGATGGCTATAACTCCAGTCCCATGGGATCAATGCCATCACCTGACCTCCTCCATTAATCCATGCACATGGTGCATAGATACACATATAGGCTAAAACTCATATTCAAAATTTAGTCTGTGTGTGTATGTGTGTGTGTGTGTGTGTGTGTGTGTGTGTGTGTGTGTGTGTGTGTTGGAAAGGCAAGCAAAGGCAGCAATAAACAGTACAGAGAACAGGTCAAATCCAGAAATACTGAAGCTCAGATTATTTAAAAAATACCCTAAAATAGGGTTAGTAATCAAAACAGCAGGGAAGGAGGAGTGTCTACCCCAATGAACTGCAAGCAAAGACAAAAGGACAGCCTTTGGAACTCACAGGTTCACGAGTGACACTGCAGAAATAAAGACAGGAGATCTGTGTGTTACAGAGCACTCAGCTGCCAGGGAAGGGGCCTTGTAATCCCTGGTGGGAGTAAGGTTAGGGAAGAAAACACACAGTATCACAACATTAACTTTTCCTTCTATTATGGTCTACACAATTATGCAACAATATTAAAGACAGCATTAACAACTTACACATTTTAAAGGAGAAGGCTGACAACTGGACGGAGAAAGCCTTATAACTTAGAATTCTCCAAGATAATAAAGACAATACCTTAAGTTCTTCATCCTGTTCTTCGCTGTGGCCTAACTTGGCTTTCTCTGTTGCTAAAGCACACTGAAGTTCTTCTGATTTCATCTGTTCATTTTCTAATGTATCAGTCAGTAAATGAACGTCATCTACTTTATCTTGAACTTTGAGCCTAAATTAGGAAAGACATGAACTTAACATTATCTTGGTGAACAGTATCATCATAACGAGGAGCTTGCACTCCAATATTGAGGCATATTATAAAGTAGCCACACTGTATCAAGTCAAGGCTTCTTGACTGGTTCAATTCAAGTGAACGGTCATTTCTAATAGTGTAATTTATTTACTATGGTAAATAATAACTCAATTCACTGCTATTTACTATTTGTTTTTTTGTCTTTTACTGCACATAGAAATCATATGCATTTTGTGTATGAAATCAACATCTAAAATAAAAATGTGTGTACTGGCAAGCAGAGTATCTCAGTATTTACATCAGTAATGCATCCCATGCATTCTCAGTTCTAGCACCTGGCAGATACTAGCCAACTGAAGCATGAGATTAAATATCACTTCAATATAGTCAGTAACTGGTTAAGATAGAGGCCAAAATAATATCTAATAATTGTTGACTAGTACAGAAGTCAGAGCAGAGGGGAAGCCAAAATGATCACATTTTAAATTTGGAAAGAATCAATTTTCTTGCTCTATTCATTCTTTTGCTATTTAACTCAATGTTTGCTGCTTCTGTGTGTACTATGTGCATAACGGTTAGGACAAGTCAGTACAATTCTTCCTCTGACCGTCAAACTAAAGCAGCCTGGCATACCTGAACGCTTCTAGGTCCTTTATGTGTTTATGCTGGACCTTCAACGTGGCTTCTAGCTCCAGTTGTGTCCGTGAAAGGGCATATTTTAATTTTGAAACCACTGTTTTTTCCGAACTCAGCTGTTCCTGTAGCTTGGCCCTTTTGTCTTTCATGTCACATGGTTGTTCTTTGGTCTCCAACTTGCCAGACTGCTGCACACTACAGTCCAGGAGTTCTACAGGGAAAGGGACAGGCATTAAAAGATGGCCCAGCAACTCATGCGTGACTGGTATTTTGCTTAAGAACTAATCCATAATTCAGGAGACTACTACAAAAAATTCATCAAGTGCGCCCAATCCCTCAAACTGGTAATTTATATGAATGTTTCTTTTTCTTAAGAGTGCTGGGGGGTGGGGGGAGAGGCATCAGAACTAAAAACACATGAAAATGACAAAAATATAACAATGCACTAACGGATGCAAGATTTAAAATAAGCAACTTTAAATGCTCATAAAATTCTGTAGATAGGAGGAGCTTGTGTATTTGTTGACTTGGAGGGCCAACCATTCATAGTGAAAATTCCCAGTGCTTTCTGATAGCCATACACAACATTCACAGGAGTTACCACATGGGACAATTACTACAATCATCCAATTATTATTGCTATTTTTTCAGTTTTAGATAAGGTCTCACACTTTATTCCTGCCCAGACAGGTGAAGCTATGTGGTGACATCAAACCTGTGCTGTCTTTAAAACTATATGAAACACAGTTACTAAAGATGTAGCAAGTGTCCTCACCACACGTGATGAAGGCTCCTCTCTAACTAGCTTGACTGAAGCATGTCTCTACTGAGAAGTGGGAAAGTAACCCTAAGGCCCACACAGAAGAAAACTCCAGCTAGTCCATAACCATGTGAAAAGGGAACATGATACATGTGCACAGCACACTCAGACTGGCAACATGACTGACAACACCAGCTGTAGGCAAAGATGTTAAGCAGCAAAACATTCATACCTTGCTAGTGAGGGCCACACTGAAGGACTGTTTTCCAAATTTTGGGCAAGGCAAGGTAGTGTAAACTTGTCACCCCAGCACATGGAAGGGTAGGGGACAAGAGGACCAGAAGCTCGAGATCACCCTTACATACACAAAGCTGGAGGCCAGCCTGGGGTACATGACAACCTCTCAAGAACTAAATAAAATATCTGGCATTATCTAATAAATTTGAAGATACATATCCCATGACCTAGTCATCCACTTCCTAGGAGGCTGGGAAGGTGTCCATGCATATTAGAAATCTCAGAGGAGTGTCTGTAGCCCTGACTCCGACAGCTAACAGCAGAAATGACCAAAGGTTCTGACACAGAATTTGCACATACAGTTATGGAGATAACTCTCCATAGCAACAAAAGCTACCTTAGAGATAGTCACAGAAACTTGGAAGGATGCCATATAAAGGTGAAGAAACAAGATACAACATATACACAGATTGATAAAGTTCAAAACTAGGAAAACTTTATAAACATATACAGTCTAGGAATTTATAAAGTAGTAGGAAAACTAAAGAAAAAAACGGGGAAATGATTACCTTAGTTTGTGAAAGATCATGTGAGGGGCTCTTGGGAAAGTTCCACTTGTCAGGTAAGTAATGTTCCTATGTACTGATTTTATAATTTGTTATAGTGTGCACCTGAATTTTCTAATTTTCTGTATAGATGCTATACATTACATTTTTGTAAGCAAAGGATTCAAAATAAGCAGCTACTTTTATTGTGGATTCCCTTTTATTTTAGATAGATATCTTAAGTGGCTCAAAAGGCTTTTCTCAAAAAAAAATAGTTTTATAATAAAGAAAATAAACCAATGAGCTGAACCATATCAGTGCAGTGCCTGTTTATTTTAAATGAAATAGAGCTGTTTAAAAACAACCTGACAATCATTAATCCTAATACTAAGAATATGGACTAGTTCCTTTGTGTCTGAAAACGAAGAGAAGGTACCTGAGCAGAAACATTTTCCGAGGGCCACAAAGCGAGTATTTTCAGCTGGCTACAGAATCACAGCACCTGGCATGCACATACCTTGGCTTGCAGTGTCAGCTTCTTGTTCTCTGCTCTGGACACATTCCATAGACATTTGATATTCAGTGCCCTGTAACAAAGGAAATTGAAAAATTAAGTGAAGAGCGGTGTAGAGATAATGGAATTACCAACCAGGAAGTCTGAATAAGAAAGAATGGAGCCTACATACTAACCTTTTTTCATTAAGATTTCTCACAATTTTTTTTTTTTTTGGTGCAAAAAAAATATTTGTGAGGGTCTGTTGCAGACAGATGGACCTTAACCTCTAACTATTGCTATGCATTTCCTAGAAAACAGGAACGTTCTTGTTTTTATTTATTATTTATTTACTTACTTGCTGGGTGTGTCTGTGCCTGTGCTTGTGCCTAGTGGGCATGTGGTAGAGGACAGTCTGTGGAGACTGGTTTTCTCCTCCCACCCTGTGGGCTTCAGGAGTCAGACTGAGGTCCTTAGGTTTGGCAGCTAATGCCCTTATCTGTTGAGCCATCTCTCTGGTCCAGAAACATTCTACACAGCCACAATATTCTTAGCAAGAATAATTAACATTACTATGCTATCTAACACAGGGAACTTACAGAAATTTACACCAAATGTCCTTAGGAAAAAGAAAAGTGGTACCAGCAAGTCTTTTGGGACCTTGAAACTTCTGCAGAACACAGGCTAATTTGTCCTATGTTCTTCAATAAAAAAAAAAATCCTATTTTGTAGTAATTTAAGTCAAAGCTCTTGTATCTCCTCAGCTAGCTTCCTGCATTGATAACACCCCACATAACTGGAAATAGCACACTGTAAAACAAGGAGGCTGACAGCATCATTTAAGCTCCACTAGCTTTAATATGCATGCTGTTTTCTTGGTATCCAGCACTATGAAATTTCATCCCTTGTACAGAGTTTCATTTCATGAGCCCTGCCATAGTCACAGTACAGAACAACTTCAGCAAAGATTCGTCTTGAAGTCACAGCTTCTCCCCAGCCTCAGCTCATGCAAGAACTCATATCTGTTCTTTATCACTACAATTTTATCATTTTAAGAGAGTTTATGTGGCATACAGAATATTGAGGACATCAATAGCTTGTCTTTTAGCTAATGAGTTGTTTTTATATTCTCTTCTTTTTAAGAATTACTTATCTTTTACTTTATGCGTATGTGTGTGATTGTGTGAGCTTATGTGCCCCAAACCATGTAGGATCCTGCAGAACCAGAGAGGGCATTGGATCCCTGGAACTTATGCTATACACAGCTATGAGCCGCCATGCTGGGAACTGAACCAGGTACTCTGGAACAGCCAATACTCTTAACTCTTAACCTCTGAACTATCTCTCCAGCCCCTACTCGGTTGTAGTTCATTGGAAGGATGTACCACAGCTAGTCCATTTCCCACTGGAGGATAAATGGCTTATTTCTAGTTTGGGAACAATTACAAATAAAACTTATGAATACTTATGCATAGCTTAATTTTTTTTTAAAAAAATTGATTCAATCCCTTTTATGTGTGAGTGTTTTGCTTGCATGTATACAACGTGTGTGGTTGGTGCAAACAGGTTGAAAGAGGGCAGTGGAGCAATGGATCCCCTGGAAATGGAATTACATATGGCTATGAACCACTATATGGGTGCTAGGAAGAGAACCAGGGTTCTCTGTAAGAGCAACAGGGGCTGCTAACTGCCAAGCTGTCTTTCCAGCCTATACATAGGTTCTTAACAAGATTCAGGCTTTCATTTCTGTCTGACTTGTGGTGTGAGTGGCTGCTAGGCTGCATGATAAAAGCATGTATAACTCCCTAGCTGCCAGAATTGCTCTCCTACGGCATTCTTTCCACATTATTGCATGATGCAGCCTCTCTGTCTCTCCATTAGCACTCACTGTCTGTGCTTTCCTGTCTGCTTCTTAATTTAACGGTAGCACAACAACAGTGCTGTGTCCTTCCCACCAGGAGCAAGCTGACATCACTGCTAGACTGACTGCTTTAACTGAGAGGTGTGTGCAGGGTCTCTCCACTTTGCAATGGAAGGTATCTTCTGGAGAGGTATTTCACAATTATGCAAATATCATATAACAACATTTCCACACTAACTTTAGCATCCATCACTGTTTGTTACTTGATAAAAAAAAACATGCTTAATAAAGAATTCTTTAATTAAATGGCTCCTTCTAGAACATTCTACCATGCTATTTTAATTTATCTATTGATGAATATGATCTCAGGAATTCTTTTTTTTCACGCTGCTTCATAATCTATTAATATCATTTAGTTGTTTTTTTAAATCTTTTTTTTCTTTTCTTTTCTGGGGGGTGGGGTGAGGGTGAGGCAGGCATATGTGTAGGTCTCCCCAGGACAAGTTTTGTCACACAATACCAGGCTAGTAGCCTTGAATTCAGAGATCTGCCTTTCATTGCCTCCTGAATGTTAGAATTAAAGGTGTCTGCTATCTCACTCTAATAGTTTGATAAATTAAATGTTTGGCCAGTGAGAAAGCCTTCATGTCTTGCTTCTCTGAGCTTTTTACACATTCTCTTTATTCTATGAACATTTTGTTACTGAAAATCAGGAGATTCTAGGTTTCGTCTTGTGTCTCCCATACTCTAGCCCCAGAATTCCCACGTCTGCAAGGAACTACAATACCTTTGAAGGATCCTGTCCATCATCATTGGGAAGGTCCGCAATTGAAAGCATCTGTATGCCCTCGTTATGGACAGCTCTCAATAATCCCTAGAAAATAAAGGATCAAAGACAAAATTATGACTTCAAAGATTGAAAAATAAGACATGCATAGTCAAACAAGCACTCCATCAACCTCAATTGAAGACCACTGTAGACAAGAAACTGGACCCCAACATTTCAGATGTCTGCTTGCTGTGGAGTGGTGAGCAAATCCTAACAATCTGTCTTCTCATAACTTGCACTTCTAAGTTCCTTCCTCTATTTAGCTAACACACTCGTTCTATACTTAGTGATTAGTCACTGATTTGACCAAAAGAAATAATGTGGGAAATAACTTGCATTTCGAGACTGCTTTCATGTTCTTGGCAAACAAAAACATGGGGAATAAAACATATATATATATATTATATATATATATATGGTGTGATACTGCTCCACAGAGAACAATTCTCAGTGTCATGTAATTAAGAGTTTAAGAATGAGCACAATGCCCTAACAAAGGACCATCCTCTCTTATTGTACAGCACATTAAGTGTGGTATGGAAAGGAATGAGGAACTTGTCTTAAATGTTTTATAAGGGAAGAAGGTGATTTTCTGACTTAATGGACCCTTAACAAACAAACCCACAAACAAATGCATTGTCCTAAGCTCACAGGCTATTTCTTTGGGTCATTCATTGCTTTCAACATCCTTGCTTCAGCAAGGACTGTAGACCTTGTGACCATAACTTACACATACACATACTGAGTCAGTGTCATAGAGGGGTTACAAGGGAGAAATAGGGAACACAGTTTAAAACTTCATGTTCAGTTTAGCTTGTAAAAGTCAATTACATGAGAAGTGTAAGGAATATTAATATTGATTACATTCTTTTTCTTAAAGGTAAGTCCGGCAAGCTGAGTGATGCCTAGCTTTAAACGATCTCAAAGCATTCAACTGACTTGGTCACATGGTTAGGAAAATCTGACTGAAGGCAGGCTATAAGAGGTGTGCCAGAAGAATCATCTGTACAACATTCAACTGTAATATCTATGGAGCTTAAGAAATGATGTAAAATAGATTTCCAAGGATACTTTTAACTATGCAATTCTTTCTTTGTAGAGGACCTTTCTGCGTAACTTCAAACTGACTTCCCTGTTCAGCGTGGAAATGACAATAGCTAAGCTAACTAAGGGGTTTTTGTCTCCCGTACCTTCACTACCTTTGGAACTACAGGTGAACTTTCACATTCTTCTTGACCTTCTGACGCTATGTCAAATGCCTGGTCCAATTCAGAATCAGAATCTAGAATTAAGAAAACAGCCATCTGTAATTACACACGTGCATGCACATACAAAGTAACAGTTTTAAAACAAATACTATTCTATTTGTTTAAATATTCCAGAATTATGCAACTTACCACTTGAACGTATTTCTCTAGTTTGGTGAGCATTAGAATATGTCAACCCAGGAGTGGAGGACGCCTAATAACAGAAGACAAGAACAGAAAATACACAGCTTGAAAATCAGACCCAATGACTCATTCATCTATTTTCTGATATAGGTAAGGGAGAATCAAAGACATCAAATGATGAACACAGGGAGAGCACAGTTCATGCTTCAATGCTCATTAGCACTGGAACAGGAAAATCAACCAAGGGCCTCAGTTTCCAAACACTGTTTTACACACTACGATCAGATTACAAAGTAATGAGGTTGTATTATCCATTTTTGTTCTCATGGGATCTTTGTTTCTGTTTAATACACACCCTTTTCACAGAGTACAGATTAAAAGCATCCTCTCAGTTTTCAAAAGGAGGCATAGGTAAAGAAATGAAAACAACAGAATTTTTCTTTAAATTCAAAACAGGCTTTTCCCTATATCACTAATTTTTAAGGTATAGATCTAGGGAACTGATTGAGAGGAACTGAAGATATGTAGAAGGGATGAATTAGGAATTATTTTGGTCATCTTACCAAAATCTTGTCATCAAATATTTCTGTCTTTTTATAACTGGCTAGTTCTTTGTGAGACACTGATTCAGCTCCAAGAGCTTCATGTTCATCCAAATGTTGATGGTCTCTACCTGCATGCATTACCTCAGCACTTGTCTGAGGGAGAGATGGAAAGAACCCCCCTTCAGAACCATCAGTGGCTGTCCAGAGCACTCCTAACTGTAATGCACAGTTACTTAGGATGACTGCCTACACTCAGAACAAAATGGACAGTGCTTATTAAATCAGCGAGGATGTTTTCAGAACCATCACTTTATATGAAGATAATAAGAGCAATTTTCTGAGACTGATGGTAAATCATGTCAATAATATATATATGTATATGCATATGTATGTATGTATATGAATGTATATATTAAAATACTTCATTGGATCCAACAATTTCAAATTTATATCGTATTTCTCATAGAGTGCCAGACTTGACTAAGATTTTTTTAGATGCTAAAGGTGGAAAGTCTTATTGCTGTTTTAATATTTAGTACCCATAGTAAAGTGGTTCCAAATGCTGGTAGAGAAAATCCCATATGTAAAATTATTACCCTTTATAATAGAAATTATTACAAACACTGCATTTCTATTACTTTAGACTGTAAACAACTGAGAAAATAAAATTCTTTGTATTGTATTTTGTATGATAAGAATCATCTGTGGTTTCAGATCTTTACCTAAGAAGACATACAGATCTCCAACACATTTTTTTCTATGAAAAATGAAATCTCACTAGGTATACGATTTCCAAGAGCTAATGAAGTTCCCACATTAATTCAGTGAAATATTAATGTGAAAGCTTTTACTTCTTAAAAGGGATGATGACAAAGGATATGTACTAGAAAGAAATTAAGCAGAATATCCCACACAAGTCCCAGAGAATACTGCTTAAATGTAATATTTTTTTATATTTCTTCTGTTTCAGTGAATAACTATACTAGACTCTTTTGAGAAAAAAAAACTTATTTGGGAAGGAGTCCAGGAGAGTAGCTGCCTCTGTCAAAAGAGTCTTGGGTGATGATCTTCATCTGCAGTGCAGAATAGAAAAACCTAGCTGGGAAGTCCCTTAGGGGACTGTGCTAAAAAACCTTGCTGAGAAGTTCCCTTTGTGGGGGGGGCGCTGAGCAAGGCTGAAGAAGTAAAGGTAACAACTTTCGGCTGAGTGGGAGGAGGTTTCTGCATTTCTGCAGGGGCTTCCACTTCAGTAAAGTGTTTCTTGGGCCAGAGAAGAGGCTGCTGACAGCTCTGCTAGGACATTTCCTTAGGGGAACAGGGCAGAGCTCAGCTGTAGAGGCTCTCCAAGAGAGGTGCAGGATTGCTATATCCCTTGGGGAGACCATCCCCCACTGCACCCCAGCTTCAGGTAGCCTGGCCTCCTGATTGTTCTCAAGACCTGAGCTGTCTTATTGGGGCTCTAAGTATAGCCTGGTTTCCCAATAAGTCAGGATATTTGCAGCTCCAGAGCTGCAACACTTACTTCCCTACAGCGACCTAGAAGATTTAAGTAGAAAGAAAAAAATCACATTGAAAAGTAACCATACAAATCTGAAAATCTTAGAGGCTTCTTTCTTTTTCTTTGCCTTGGTGATTTTTCTCGGTGTCCTCTTCTAAAGGTTTCTGTAGCTCTAGCACTTTCTCTTCCATTTCCACTCGTTTTCCTTATAGAAAACTAAAATGCATTTCAGGCACTCGCCTCTCTAACTCTGCTATTCTCACAGTTAATGTGGAGACATCCTGTCAGATTATCTCCATTCTGACTCTCTGTCCCTTCTGCTTTGGATGACAAACAAATTTGCAAGTGGCACACCTCCTTATCTGTTGCAAGTTTAAGCTGATGATGGACTTTAGCCAACTGTTCATTTAACTGGTCAATTTTAGCGTCCTTTTCTTGTATTATTTGTGCGAATTTCCCAAATAACGTAGGCTGATCTGGAAGAGGTATAGGATCAGATTCTTTCATGATAAACTCCAGCCTTTTCATTTCATCCTAGGGACAAAAATAACTCATAATTATATGATCATTACATGTTATTTTTCACAACATTTCCTTAATTAAGTCCCATAAAAATATAGTGTGTATATAATAAAACTAAAATAACATACTGTATTTCAATAATTCTGAAAATGTTTTGATAAACAATCTCAAATATTTTCATTCATGATGAATTCAATTGTCTAGGTTGAGCAGTAAATAAGTCCCATGCAATTTCACTTGCTTACTAATGTTGCTGCTAGCAAATATTTATAAAAGTATGAAGTATTAAAAACATGAATTATTTTTATAAGCTAATTACCTGATACAACTTATTTTCTTGTTGGAGCTCTTGCAGACGGGTGGTGGACTCCTTTCTTTGTATTTCTAGCTGCATGTGGAGCTCCTGAACCTCGTCGTTCTTATTTTCCAGTTCTTCTCTAAATTGCTCTAATTGCTCTTCTAAGTTAGAAATCTTTAGAACAAAATTATCCGAGAGGGAAAACAAAACCCAGATCATACAAATGTTACTGTCAAACAGAAAAGAGTTCTATTTAATTTACAAAGGATGCATGTTTAAGACATGTAAATGGCAATAAAGGAAAATGGTTTTCTAAGCTGTGTTTAACTGCTTAATTCCTAAACATGCTCAAGCTATATTTTTCTGTTTTGTTTTTCAAGACAAGGTTTTTTTTTAATGTAGCCCTGGCTGTTGTGGAACTTGCTATGTAGACCAGGTTAGCCTCAAACTCAAAGACATGCCTGCGTCTGCTATCCTTAGTGTTGGGAATAAAGGCGTGTGCCACCATACCTGTCCTCAAACTACAAAAAAGATTTTAAAATTAAGTGTAGATGGGTTTTTTGAGGATAGTAACAATCACTTAACCAATTACTTTATAACTACTTAGTAGATGTTTAATGAATGATTTTCCACATGTCTTTTTAAGTGATGACTTAAAAGCAACTTAAGATACAGGTGAGCATTTAGTTTTCTGTGGTGCCAGGAATCAAACCAACATTTTATGCACCCCAGACTAATCCTCTGCCATGGACTACTTCTCTAGCCTTTCGAATTAACGTAGTATCAGTCTCTCCACATCAGTTCTTGAATAAAGAAAAGTGATTACGCAAAAAAAAATGCTCTTTGCTTTCACAAAAATAATAAAACTTAAACAAGAACTTTCCAGATAAATACTTGTCAGATGAGCTGCCAGTAGAAAAATCATGCTATTCTAGAAAGGATTCTTTCAACTACCCTCATCTGCATAGATGTCATCATTTGACCTGATATCTGAACATCATTTTAGCTGTTATCTAAACTATTTCTGTATCTTTTAAAGCTTGTTTTGACACTTCTATATTATTTAAATCCAACAAATATTTGAAATATATTTAATGTCCTGAAAAATTATACGGAGAAAAACATTCAAGTGGAACAATTTTAGAACTGGCAAATGACCCATTTGGTAAAGCACTTGGTGCGCAAGCGCGAGATCTACTGCGTCCATGTAAAGTCACCAATCATGACAGCACATGCTTGGAATCCTAGCTCTAGGGAGGTAGGAATGGCAGGATCTCCGGGACTCACTGACCAGCTGGGTCCAGCCTAACGGGTGAGTTCCAGGCCAGAGAGATGCCCTGTCTCAAAAACACAGAGGCAAGGATGGAGTTCTGGGGATACGGCTCAGTGGTTAAGAGTACACACAGCTCTTATAGAGGACCCTAGTTTGGTCCCTATAACCTCGTGTTAGGTGCCTCAAAATGTCATGCAGCTCCAGTTCCAGGGCAGTTGTACCCTCTTCTGTGCTCTGGCTGGTGGACACAGATTCACAAGCACGTATCCCCATAGAAACACACACAATTAAAAAAATAAAGATAAATCTTCGAAAAATAAAAGAGGTGGACAGGTCCCGAGAAATGATTCCAGCGGCTGAGCTGTGTTTCTACACAAAGGTGCATGAGAGCATGCACTCCTACACACTTAGAAAGGTCGTATCCACATCATTAACATGTATTCCAGAAAGAAAACTTATAAATATATTATACATGAAGTAGGAAGTTGAATTTAGTTTTGTAATAATAATGAATTTTCTCTTTTAAAATAGGGCCTAACTATGTTTCTCAGTCTGACTGGGAACTCCTGGTCCTTGTCCTTGCACCCACCTCAGTCTCTTGAGCAACTGGGTTGTAACACCATTCCTAGACAGATGTGATTCTCTTCAAGCAAGGGGGTCCAGAAAAACAGGAGGACTGTTATTCTTCCTGTTGTGGTGGTTATTGCTAGTATTTGTGACAATGGGGAATCCCAGGTGCTTGCACAAGCTGGGCTAGTGCTCTCTAATAGTGAGCTACATGCTCAATCCCAGTTACTTTAACTTCGACCCATTATGTTAACAACATGCCTTACTTATGAAGGAGGGCAATAATCTCTCAGGGAAATATTTTAAATAGTAACAACTTCAACAACGGAAGCTGGCAAAGACGTAGCAGAGCGGCAGTGACAGACTAAGCACATTGCGGGCGGCAGCAGCAGAGGAGGCACGAGCTTACCGTGGCCCCACACTACCAGCTCTCTATTCTCCTCTTTTCTCAGGCCACACAAACTACACTGGTTTCTTTTTCATCTAAATGTCTTCCTGCTTCAAGGTCCTCTCTCCATGAACACTGCCTTTATTAGCTTATCTGTTCAGATTATAATCTCCAAGGTTAGTCTTCAAGGCAGTGAACTGAGAACCAGTGAACTTTGCTTTCAGACAATAATGCCCTTCTGTTCAAATGATACTTTCAAAGTAATTGATGTAAAATAATTCAAACCACATTTGTCATTTAAACAGAAACTCCTTACCTCCTTTTCCTTTCTGTCAATAGCATCCCGTTCAGCCTGCAACTGAACTTCTAAAGATAATCCAGGGTCAGTCTCTACACCTCCAGATTGCTTCTGGTTGTTTATCTAAAAAATACATTAGGAACTTTTTCAAAACTTCAGACATTACCCTGACAACTCACTGCAACATTTTTATTTATTTAGCAGTAACTATTTCTCCAACTTAAAAGGGGGGAAACTCTACATTTGAGAATATTCAAAATGTACAGGTGTTCAGTCTTGAATGCATTTTTCATAAATCAAACACAAACTGCTGATATTTAAAACTCAATCTTCATATAAAACGAAAGTCTCTTCCCATCTATCTGATATTTAAAACTCATTCCTCAGATAAAACAAGTCTTTTCTCAGCTGCCTGCCTCCAAGCTTTCTCGGTCTATTCTTCTATTCATTCCGCTCCTGTAGAATAATGGGAAGGACTTCATTACATCTTAGTCTGGAGTCAGGCTAGAGTCTAAAATTTAGCTCATGGTCATAATTGACAGGTAAAATTGTAATGAACTCTTCTAGCTTAACTAATCTTCCTGTATCACAGACAAGGAATGCAAATTATATCTGGAAGGAAAACAAACAGAGTTATGAATATCTGGAAGGAAAACAAACAGAGTTATGAATATACACTGTTTAATAATGTCTAAAGGTAACACCACTCTGTAACTAAGTGTGGCTGTCACCGAGCTAACGTGGTCCTCGCACCTCTGCTGTGGACTCAGCACTAACAAGCAGGGCGTGCTCCAGTTCCTGCCTCCGGCGCTGCAGCTTCTCTATCTCGGCATCACGGTCCTGCACATCCCTCAGCAGCTGCTCTCTGCACAGCAGCAGCTCACTGCACTGGTCTGCTTTCTCTCTGAGATGACCAGTTAACTGTTCAATCTGAAATAGAATGAAAAGTGTTTTAAAATGTAGGGCATTCACAATTATTAATTACTTATTTCTTAAAAACTGCTTTCTGGGGCTTGAAAAGGTATCTCAGTGGTAGAATTGTGTAATATATGCAAGGTCTCAGGTTTGATCCTCAGTATCCCCCACCAAAAACAGGGATTTTAAAATATGTTACTCTTATTTTAAAGAAGGATAGCAATGGTCATCTCTAGCAAAAGTGACATTTTGTATACTGATAAAACTTGGCATACTAGTACAAAGAGAAACACTATTGCTTCACAGAACCCATTTAAAAACATCATTTCTCTTAAGATCATCTTGACTTCATCCTGGAATAAAGAGGAAAAAATGCATTTTGAATAATGTGAATTATCTAAAGGCAAAACACACTACAGGCTAATGACGTAATAAAGACGACAGACTTGCAGCTCACTTGTTGACTTGCTGTTAGGTGAAAAGTATGCCCTAAAGTCTTCTGCCGGTTTCATTTGGGAAGAATTATTTGGCAAAGGTTTATTCTGTACACTCTCTGGGTTAGAAGAGATGAGAAGACATATACAAAGGAATCTGAATTTCTTTAAGTGCTCCTTCTCTGCCCAAAATAAATAGCAATTGTTCTGAGTCTTTTAGGACTGATATACAGTACCTCAAGTGTTGAACAACAGAAATGGAAGAATGTAGGAAGGATTAATAAGACAGCTTATGGACATACTCATCAAGGAGAAAGTACTAAAATATTGTAATTCTAAGAAATAGAGGAAATATTATGTTTTAGTGAGACACTTTGAAGAAATTACCAAAATGACAAACCTTGCTCTCAGAAAATTAAAAAAATGAAAGCATAATCTAACTACAGTCTCATAGATGGTAGTAATAAAGCTACTGAGGAAAAACTAGAAAGGACAGGTGGAGTAGAGTCAAGAAAGCAGACAAGACAGCAGGTGTGATGAAATAATGCAACAGGTTTCTAGGTAGTTTCCTGATCCGGAGGAAATCAGAAGGCAGGGAGGGAGCAAATGAGCACTAGGCTCCTGGAGGCACACACAGCCTTGTCAGATGTCTCAAGTTCCATAAGGACATAGCCAGTTTTGTCAGCCTAAGACAACTTATATCACAGGAAACGACCACCTAGGTGAATGGTTCTCAACCCCTGTGGTGGTTGAATGACACAATATTTTGTTTTCTATTTCTTTAGAATTCTTGGAAGTAAAATGAAACCAAGTCAACTACATGAAAATTATAATATTTAGAATTAAAATTATTTCCAGAAATACACTGTAGTTAGTCTAAATGTCTACTAAGGCCATACCAATATCCCTATAAAGTGGGAGCTTTTCCATAGGCTAAACAACTTGGTCACTGTAATCAATAAACAATGACCCAGTGTTTGCTTTACCTTAAGTACAATCTTGCTTTAACAGGAAAAGGCATCTTTACATTTATACAGGGAGCCTTCCCTTACCTACATGGCACTCATGAGGTCAACAGAGCTCGGGCTACATTTATGAACTTGAAAAGGGAACAGTGGGGGTGAAGGGTGTGGCGAGAAGGATCAGCAGGTGCCAGGCTACTGACTAAAGTTCCATCCTGAAATGTAAGAAGAGAACTGATCTCACAACTTGCTGTCTGACCACCACATGTGTACTGGGACAGCATCCCATCATTAACACACATACAAGAGAGGGTGAAACACACAGACACACACAGAAACACACACACACAGACACACAGAAAAATATACACACAGATACACAAACAGACACACAGAAACACACATGCACACACACACGCAGAAACACATACAGACATACGTAGAAACACACACAGAGATACACATACAGGCATACGTAGAAACACACACAGAGATACACATACAGATACACAGACACACAAAGACACATACAGACAACATACATACAGATACACATAGAACCACACACAGAGACATAGATAGAAACACACATAGACACACCCAAAGAAACATACAGAAACACACACATAGAAACACACACACACACACACACACACACACAATTGAAGAAAGGGAACAAAAGCAGCAGAGAGACTGGTTAGGATGCTACCACAACTATCCAGACAAATAATCCTAACAGCTAGAACGTATGGAAGTGAACAAAAGTGGAAACCAGATATAGTACAAATTTGACCTACCAAGAGGATGGTGACTGGGCTGAGAAAAAGAACAATTGAAGAATATAGGTTTGAAGCAATGGAAGATGCATAAAAGATATGGAAATTATTGAGATGAAGAGGAGTATTGTATATATGGTGAGAAAGGCAAGTTCTTCTATGGCTATACTGTTCTTGTGGTAAGTGGAAGGAGATGACAGTTGAATGTGGACCTCTACAGATATGTTGAAAGGAAGCTACAGATATGATCACTGATACATGACTTCTGGGAAGGAAAAGAGACCTAATCCTGTGCTTTGGGGTGCTCCATCACCAATTCTGGTAGGTAGAAGAGAAACAAATGGGAGAGAAGACCAATGGAGAAGAGTGTTGCAGATGCTAAGACAACACAATGCCTCTAGAAGACTCAATGAAACACCTCTGAGCAGTTGTGTGGGTGAAGTGATTTCTACACTTCTGCTCCAGCTTCTGTATTTCCATTTGGAAGATATCTCTTTCATGTTCCTTGTCCACTGTCTGCTCCTGAAATTTAACGACAATGTTAATAGTAATAATAGTGATGATGATGTTGATATTGGGTTGGGCATGGTGGCACATGTCTTTAACCCCAGTGATTTGTAGGAGTGATTTCTACAAAGCCAAGAGGTGCTAGGAAACCTAACAGAAACACTATGAATGGAACGGAGGGGAGAACTCAAGAGGTACTGGATAACCTTCATAGCAAAACTTTAAATGGAGCAGAGGTTAAAACCCAAAGACAGAGGAGCTGGAAACCTCCCTGGAGCAGATTCAAGAGAGAATGGGAGATTATTTAGCAAAGAGCGACTACAAATGACTTTTTATTGTATGCATTCATGTCTTTGTGTGCGCGCTTGTTCATCTGAACATGTGTCACAGCACACATACACACACATACAGAGAACGAGTTGCAGAGGTCAGTTCTCTACCCAGGAACAGCAAGCACCTCTACCCACTGCCCTAGGGTTACAATTGCTGTATGAACACCATGACCAAAAGCAAGTGTGGGGGAGTATTTGGCTTACACTTCAGCATTGCTGTTCATCACTGAAGGAATTCAGGGCGGGAACTCAAACAGGGCAGGATCCTGGAGGCAGGAGCTGATGCATAAGCCACGGAGGGGAGCTGCTTACTGGCTTGCTTCCCCTGGCTTGTTCAGCCTTCTTTCTTATAGAAGCCAGGACCACCAGCCCAGGGATGGCATTATCCACAATGGGCTGGGCCCTCCTCTATCAATCATAAGAAAATGTCTTACAGCCAGATCTTATGCAGACATTTTTTTCTCGATTGAGGCTTCATCCTTTTAAGTAACTCTAGCAAGTGTCAAGTTAACATACGTCTTGCTGACCAGTATATAACCTCAAATCTCTTTTATCGGGAATGAGAATAAAGAAATGAACAAGGAAGTTTATTCAGTTGTGTAATACACAGAGGGGAGCAATTCCAAATTTCAAACTTCCTGAGCTACCCATTCCCTGTACTGGTGTTTGAACAACAAACTTCAAACATGCTAGGTAAATACTCTTGAGACATATTCTCACTCCAATACAGTGCATTCTTATGGTTAACAGGTGCCTCATTTTTAAATAACACATCTTTTTTGGATTTTTGACATTGACAAAAAGAACTCACTTTTGAGTTTTTCCAAATACCTTGTTTTAAACTCAAGATAAAATAAGTGCAAGGGAGGACACTATCAGCAAGTTCTTACTTCTCTGGCTTGCTGCTCACTGCCAGGTTGAGGTCGAGGCACCACCTTAATTTGCTGCTCCAGCTTCTGTATTTCCATTTGGAAGATATCTCTTTCATGTTCCCTGTCCACTGTCTGCTCCTGAAATTTAACGACAATGTTAATAGTAATAATAGTGATGATGATGTTGATATTGGGTTGGGCATGGTGGCACATGTCTTTAACCTCAGTACTCGAGAGGCAGGGGCAGGCAAATTTTGTGATTTCAAGGTCAGACTGGTCTACATAGCAAGTTCTACACTAACCAGGGCTTCATGGCAAGCCCATGTCTAAAAAATAAATAAATAAAATCAAAAAACTATATAACTTATGACACACTATTATTTAATTAATGATTATTGTGCCCACTAGTTCTTATATCCGTTTAGCTAGAGATTTAGAGATTATGGACTGATACACGAATACCACAAACCACAAAGCTTAAAAAAAAAAGAATTCTTTCCCACACAAAACTGTAGCATCTGGGTGGCTATATCCATGTAGCCATCTTACAATGTAATATACATCAAAATGGAATGTTGTGTGTCATGAATGTAAATTTTTCAGTTAAAAAGTTAATCTCATTTTTAATATTTAAAGTCTCCATTGAGTCTAGTGGTTGTCATTTTAGCTTCAGAAAACTTTTATATTCTTTAAAATTATTGATGGCTAATATGGCTATCAATATTAAAATTATTAGAAAGTAAAACTGAGAAGTTTTAAAATATTTGAACACTTAAAAATTGCAATAAGTGCAATAATTCAGCAATAACATAATACTTATCTTTAAAAATACCTATTTGTGAGAACTATAACCAACATTAATATTGAGAATAACAATATTTCCTGAGACAAGAGGCACTGTTCTAGATATTTTCTTTTTCTCATGTAAGAAAGGAAGGCAAGAAGTTCGCACTTGGAGCTCTCCCAAATCCCAGTTGCATGTGCTTCCAGGGGGCAACTGTCCTGTGACATTGCTGATGGGGTTATCTTCAAATGCAAGCAGCTGCTTGAAAAGAGGGCTGTTTTCAAGGAATTTGGATGGTGTTCCCTGATTCTACACCCCAGCCTAACAGGGGTGGTGGTGGGGGGGTGTTGTTGCAGATTAATTTCCAGGTGGCATTTGGAACCCTATCTATCAGTGACCTATTGACATGCCCATATTAAGCCACACTGGTTTCTTTGGAACTTTTACATACTCAGGGCTTTGAAGTGTCATGTGTTTGTCATTTGGAAAATAGCAATTTATCTCAAATCTCCCTAACACTAACATATTTCATCATGCAATATTTAATAATTAAACCACACTGATTAAGGCCACCAAGAATCTCCCCCAAAATCTGGTTCATGCTCACACATCAGTACCAGCACCTTCCATAAACTGCCAGATGACTCCAGCACAAAGAACTGCATTGTGGGTACTTAGTCATACAGAATGCTGGAAGAAACCTGTATCCAGAAACTAATAAAATTAGTGACTTTTGATGTTATTTTTAAAAAAAAATAAAAAAAAGAAGAAAACGCATCTTTGGAGGTTATAGTACATTGCATATTTGGGCTCTTTAACAAAAACTTGAGTATTTAAAATTATTAGCAGTACTATCCTTTTTACTAAAATAATGTTAAATGTAGAATATGAACAAGATGAACTTGTACAAAGGAGGAATCTACTGCTAATTCAGTTTGAGAACAGGTAAACAATATAAATTAGTTTGTTTAATCCTATTCTAGACGTACATCTAAAAATACAAAATGTATTCCACTGATTCTCTGACAAGTGAACGTCACTGGCTGCTGTGAACAATCCTGTACACTGTGAAAATGTGTTGCTCTCGTTGGTCTAATAAAGAGCTAACTGGCCAATAGGTACGTAGAAAGAGGTTAGGCAGGACTTCAGGACAGAGGAGAGAGCTCTCTGGGATAAAGGAGGGCGGACAGAAACAAGATGAGCATGCCATACCAAGGAAAGGTACTGAGTCACATGGTAGGATGTAGATAAGAAATGTGGGTTGCACATTAATAATTAATAATAAGTCTGTGTGGTTACTTGGGAGCTGGTTGGCAGGACAGAAATATCAGCCTTCACTGGCTTATGAAACCCTAAAGATGTTCTGTGTGAAAACTCAAAGGCAATGAGATTCTGGGTGGGAATGGTGGCAGCATGAGAGCAGTGCCTGTCCCAGTGCTATGCACCACACAGGGAGCTCTGTGCAGGAGCAGTTCTAACTTTTGGAGTTCTTCTCTGTTTTGGCTACTATCAAAAGACAAAACTAGAAAAAGCTTAACTTTGAATTTGGAAAACAGAGCTGCTTAGGGTTATTCACAACTAGGAGTGCTTTTAATTTCTTTATAAAAATATTTATCCATTAAATATTATTATTTTTTTTTTTTGGAGACACTTTCTCTGTGCAACCTGGTTGTCCTGGAATTCACTCTGTATACCAGGCTGGTCTTGAACTCACTGATCCGGTTGCCTCTGCCTCCTGAGTGCTGGGATTAAAGGTGTGCGCTAACACCGCTCAGCTCATACTTAATCTTTGTGTTGCTAGGCATTTGACTCAGAGACTCTTGAATACTAAGCAAGCATGGACTGTATCACCAAGTTGAACTGGTGCGGGATAATTGTCTGTATTCTGTTAATCATGTTTTAAATAAATGATGATTGGTCAGGCAGGAAGTATAGGCAGGTCAACCAGACAGGAAGTAGAGGTGGGGACGATGAGAACAGAATTCTGGGAAGGAGGAAGCCCATTCCCCCCAGTCCAGCCCAGACCACCGAAGAGGCAACATGTGACCTACCGGGCTGAGAAAGGTACCAAGCCATGTGGCTAACATAGGTAAGAATGGGTTAATATAAGCTACAAGAGTTAATAAGACTGAGCTAATGGGCCAACCAGTTTTGTAACTTATGGAAATCTCTGTGTGATTTTCTTTGGGGCTTGCCAGCTGTGAGGTATTGGGCGGGGCAGAAACCCCAATAAGCCGGCCCTCATGATACAGATGGTGCCCATGTGGATAACTGCATCCACAGAAAGCCTGAGAACGCTTGGGAAAGAATAAAGCATGGCTTCTTGGTAGCAGCAATTTCTCAGGTCTGCTCTGCTTGCTAGAGGCAAGCAAGTGCTTTCATTTAAGAGAAGCTTCCTCACCCAGCTTTAGCTGCAAAACCTTGCAGCTCTTTTAAGAGGTCCTGCCACAAAACACNTTGGTAGCAGCAATTTCTCAGGTCTGCTCTGCTTGCTAGAGGCAAGCAAGTGCTTTCATTTAAGAGAAGCTTCCTCACCCAGCTTTAGCTGCAAAACCTTGCAGCTCTTTTAAGAGGTCCTGCCACAAAACACTTAAATGGTGTTGATGAAAAGCTGACCGCATGCTTCTCGGTTTTCAGCCATAGCAGGAAAAAAGTTGCATCGTTTTAAAATGCCGACTTTTTGGGTCGACCTGCCAGGGCAAACTCTGACTCTTTCAGGCAGTCGGTCTGACTATGAAGAATTTGAATGTAGTCTGTGAGCAGAATGCTGCAGCTTGCTTGCTGGCAAGGACCTTGAAACTCCACTGAGTTGTGGCAATAAAAATGGCTATAGCTGGTACCTCCGTCATGAGGCTGGAAAGCAAAGGAATGGGCTGGATCTAGCTGTCAAAGCCACGGCTTTAATCCTCTCCATAGACTCATGTGGTCAGAAAAAGAGAGATATACAGTAAAGAAAAGATTCAAAGATGAAGAAAACCTCTAAATGGTTTACTATGTGTTAAAAATACATGCAGGCTGGGCTGGAGAGATGGCTCAGTGGTTAAGAGCATTGCCTGCTCTTCCAAAGGTCCTGAGCTCAATTCCCGGCAATCACATGGTGGCTCACAACCATCTGTAATGAGGTCTAGAGCCCTCTTCTGGCCTGCAGACACACACACAGACAGACTATTGCATACATAATAAATAAATATTAAAAAATACATGCAGGCTAAAGGTTAAAGTCTTTAAAAAAAGGAAGAAAGAGAGTAGTTTGGTGTGGTAGTACACACCTTTAACCCCAAAGCCTGGGAGGCAGAGGCAGACAGACCTCTGTGAATTCAAGGTATGGTTGTAGACACCTTTAATCCCAGCACTGGGGAGGCAGAGGCAGAAGGATCTCTGTGAGTTCAAGGACAGCCTGGTTATTCTGGAATAACTACAGAGTTATTCCAGGACAAAGATATACAGAGAACCTGTCTCAAAAAGTAAAAGTAAAAATAAAA
>LOEQ01005721.1:86438-119148 GCA_001685075.1 Bramus lutescens | reverse complement strand
ACACCCACTCATCCACCCATCCATCCATCCATCATCCATCCATCTATCCATCCATCCACCCACCCACTCACCCACTTAAACACCTACCTGTCCCATCTGTTGGTCCGTCCGTCCATCTGTTCACCCACCCATGAATTCATATCTGCCCATCCAACCAACAAAGACATGATTTCAAAATGTAGCTCAAGCTGAAGATACCTACATCAACAAATTTTCTTAAATTTTCTAGTTGTTTCTCCAGGGCTTGGTTTTGCTGCTTTAGGTCTGTTACTTCAGCATTTTTCTCCTGCTCCATTTCTATTAGCTTACTGATCTTTTCTTCAACGTCAATTTCGAGAATTTTTACTTGATTCTGGAGTTCACTGTGCACTTTTTCTGCTTGGCATTGTACTTGGAGCTTTTCTTTCATTAGCTTTTCTGTCTCCTGCAGAAATCCTGTTTGCAAATATGGCACAATGCACTTGGGTAAATAATGATTTATAGTATTATGATAATGAAGTCACAAACAAATACCTTTAAACTTTATCTTCATGAAGCAAAAGCTGAGAATTACTTTACATTAAAAAGTAAATTCATTTTTTTGAATATCAAAATACTCCTACACAAGAAAGTAAACGACTATTAGGCAGAATGAACAAAAATGAAAATTTCTATTACAGAAAGGTATTTTTGTGAAAACAATATAGTAAATAACAGAACAATCCATTTTTATGATTAGGAAAAGAACAAAGCTCAACTGAATTAAAACATAAAACACTGACCACATTTTTAACCATAGGCAACACTGAGTCTATTCCAAAGCCAAAAGTCACCTTCACATGCATACATAATAAACACAGCAAGCAAATACTGTAAATCTTTAACCAAGAAAAGGGGAACATAAAGAGGAAGGAGACGACATTCAGAATTTATTATTAGTGTTAAGTTTTATTACATTAGATCCATATCCCTGAACTACCTTTTCATGTTTACATGTTTTGCAGCAATGGAACATGTACACGTATGGGATCGACGTGTTAGTGCATTAGAAGCACATTCAATTCCTACTTCCACTACTTTTCTCCTACGTGACATTTGATAAGACGGTCTTCAGTTTCACTGTGAGCAATTGGGGATGAAATTAATATGCGTAAAAACACTATCTGGGTTATAAAAAGGATTGTGTGAGGATTAGCTGTTGTTATTGTAGGTGATGAAGTATAGACAGCAAAGAGAAAAAGAGAAAAGAACCTTCTAGAACTTTTATACTAACTGATGTGCCACCATTGTGATCAGATCTGGAATCTATAGAGAACATCTTTTCTAAAATAATATCATGTTATATGTTAGTATCAAAGTTAATCAGCCACAAAGTCTCTTAGTAAATTAACTGATTCATTTGCCACCATCAGCTTACCAACTCTTCTGTTTGGCAAGGAACACTCTGAAGAACTAGAGACCAGAGAGCTTAATTCATTCATAGAACAAAAATAGTTTGTTTCTTAACGATACTCAACATTTCTTTTGAAATATCAAAATGGTTTTGGAGTCTGTGCAAAAGCAGATGAAATAAGATGATGTTAACTATGAATCTCAGGTGTTAATAGCAAAATAAAACATGTTTTTATTGTAAATTAAGCTGTGTTACTGATGAAAAGAAAACATTGTAAGTATGAAAGAAACACAACAGAGGAACTCCAAAATTAGAAACGTTAGTTGAAAATTGAGGGTCACTCAAATTTTAAGTTGTGAGTCTACCACCCAAAAACAGTGCATGCAACTGCACACACCTCCTCTGGGAGCTGCAGCAACTGCAGCATTTATTGGCCCTAGGAGAGTAAAAACAAAATTATAGTTATGTCTTCTACTTCCTCAAATATGATAATGCACAGCTGTACACATTAAAATGCTGACATCACTGGTTATCACTATGTTACCCACAGTCTTTTGCATAAATTCCAGACCTAAACTTGTGTCAAACTAATCTGAGCCATCTTCCCCCAACACACACACACACACACACACACACATGAGAAAATATAGGTTTTATTTCTAAGTTGATGAAAATAGAGAAACTCCAAGTATATAGATCCCAACTGTGCATTTAAAATCAAAGAGGGTGTGATAAACAGGAGTCAAGAGTCCATGGTCACAAAGACAGATATTCACCACTCAACAAGCTTTAAAATCAAGATGCAAAAATTAGCTATTATAAAGTTAAATGTTCTTTGAATCACCCTGAAGGAGATGCCAGATGTCTGCTGGGTCTCTTCGGCTTGCAAGCCCACACAGCCTACACCTGCTCATGACCAGCACCAGATCAGTGTTGACAACATTTTCATCACCTGTCTCCCACTAAAAGAACTCTGTTGTATCCATTTCCGAAACAAAAAGCCTCATTACTTTTAGCTTTTTTTCTTTTCGATAAGATGTTGGAGCATAAATAAATATCTTTCCTGCTAAAAGTTAATATCCTTAAAAGGCAAAATAGAAAATGATTCCATGAGTTATTCTAATAACTCATTTGCCTTTAAAGTATATTAAGATTTTTCCAGTTTGTATATAAAACATATAAATAATGGCACTGAAGAGGATTGTCTGTCGTATGAGCATCTGAAGAAGAAAAACAGAAGAGGACCTATATGATACAAAGTCTCAGTACATACGCTGCTCCACTGGGCCTGCCATCTGTCTCATTGCTGCCTTCTGCCTGGACAGCAGCTCTCTCTCCTCCTGCACCTGCTGTTGCTCAGCTTCCAGTTCTTGCAGTCTCCGGTTTGAATGTAACAATTGCTGCTCCAGATGATCTATCACATACGATTTTTCCTGGATTTCTCTTTCAAAAGCAAGTTTTTCATCTGAATATCCATCAATAATATCTATAAGACACAAAGCAGGAGAATGGAATTGCTTCTAATTTAAATTCACGATCAGGTTTTGTTTCTTGAGATAGGGTCTCACTATTATACCCTACGCTAGCCTTGAACACTGTGATCCTCCTGCCTCAGCCTTCTAAATGTTAAGATTGCAGATGTGTGTGTCTAGGCCAAGCTAAGCATTAGGTATTAACAACAAAAACATCCTGTGAGCAAACTATCACTTCATCCTATTAAAAGCCTGCTGCTGAGCTTTACTGTCATTTGCAGTAATTGTTCTTGTTCACTGCACATAAACACGAAATCTACCTAAACTGTCTAGTACTTGCTATACTACAATGCACATATGCAGTTCAGTTTATCAAACAGACAGAAACAGACAGGCTCCTGGGAGCTTAAAATACAGCTTGTGAATTGGATCGCATTTTAAATATATTAGAGAAGGTTGATATAACAATTCTAAAAGGCCAACACCCTCAATAGTCACAGAGACTAGAAGAGGGTTTTAGAGGTTAAAGTTTGCGATCACATTTAATAATGACCTTATACCATACAAATAGCAACCTTAGCCTTAGTTTCTCATTTTTAAGGAATTATCTCAGACCTACCTCATCTACTTTTTAATCACATAACTTTTTAATGTTATCTATAATTCTATAAATTCTTTTTATAACGTGTGTGTGTGTGTGCATTCTTAAATTTTTTAACTGCTTAGGGAAACTCAGAGGACAAACTATAGCCATTTTCCAATGTTCACTTTAAATTAGACTGGGGGTTTACAAACCAGAATATGCATCCAAGTCTCTATTTTAGGACTGAAACATCTCCTGTCTCGGTGACCAGAGGTAAAGCACTTACTTTCGGCTCTATTCAGCTCCACAGCCAGCTGCTCTCTGGCGCTGGACTCATCCTGAAGTCGCTCCTGGAGTTCTTCTATGCATCTAAGTGACTCCGCTGCTTCCTGTTTTTGTCTAACCGTTTCACACACCAACTGGGTCTGTGTAACTTTCGCATGTTCAAGCTAAACCAGGGCGACAAGAGAACACAAAGGAAGGTAAGTATTGGGAATTCAGTATTCTTTCTTGTAAACAAGCAAAAAAATAAAAAAGGATCTCAAATAAAGACATTAAATTACAGCCAAACACAGCACATGTGAACAGCAGGTAGGATAAGTCAAGACAAATACATACATTTGCTGTATGCCACATTCTGTAAGAGATATAGGCCAGTTTCACGGAGCTATGGAGTATGCATCTTACTTTAGATCAGTGGACATACATTCTGTCATACAACAGGTACAGAGCTAGTGAAGCAAAGCTCTCTGTATTTCTACAGACTTCCAGAGAGCTATGCGGTCTAAGACAAACCTTCAACATTTGACTGTTAACGTCTTCAGTACTGACTGTATACTAACACATGGCATCAAAAACAAAACACAGGACAATAATAAATAAAAGCATTATACTTCTGGAAGGAATTTGTAAAAATGTTAAAGCATCTGAAGATATTCAGCTTATTGAAAAACCTTGGACGACAGAAACATTAAAAATCTAGTGCCCTTCAAATGCTATGAGCATAAAGATTCATGGGTGGCAGAGATGGCAGAAGGGACTGGAGCCACAGATTTGAAGCAGTAGGTAAATGGTCACTGTTACTGGGTGAGTGGTGTGAACTCACAGAAAGGCAGTGACCCGGCTTGTGTCATCTGGCCTCTGAAGGGCCATCCTTGTTACCTGTCTTCATCAGTACGAATCTGAAGCTTTCAAAAACAAGTAGCTGCATGTGTCTACAGTAGAGCCACAGCAAGTCTTGGGGATCTGTGAGTTTACATGTACTCTGAAACTCAAAGATATAACTACTAAGTTCTAAATTTAAAATATAACCAAATATAGTGGTTTCTAGCTTAGATAGAAGTAATGTATCATAAAAACATTAATATTAAAATATAATTATATAATTCTAAATATAATAAAGATAATAAACAACCAATATATTAAAACAATGACATATTTAACTATATTAATAATGAATTTATATATAATACTTAATATTATTTTTGCACTTCACATCTGAGAACTATTTATGGAAAAACAGACTACAGTGTCACTAAAGCTTACGATCACTTTAAATTAATGGTTCTCAACCTTCCAATGTTGCCACCCTTTAGTACAGTTCCTTATGCTGCAGTGCCCCCAATCCTAAAGTTATTTTCATTGCTACTTCATAACTGTAATTTTGTTGTTATGAATTATAATATAAATCTGTTTTTCAATGGTCTTAGGCAACCCCTATGAAAGGGTCATTTGATCCCCAAAGGGTTTGAGATCCACAGGTTGAGAACCACTGTTCTAAATAAATGTCCAAATAGCCACATGTAATTATTCTTGTTTTAATAAGACACTTAAATATCACTTAAAACATTATTTCAATGAGAATTCTTATGAAATGGAAAATATCACCAAAAAGGATAAAACTTTTATATAAACACACTTAATTGGGAAAAGGATTTATTCTTTTAAAATGCAAAATACATTTACTTAGATTGTAAAGAAACATGACCAGAAAGTATGAACTCATCTGTGCACAAATACCTTTTTTAATTTAGCTGCAACAGCTACTTCCAAAAGTATCCATCACTTCTGCATATGCACATGTAAATCTCTCCAGGAAACTAAGTGTCACCTAATAAAAGTTGGAACTCTCTACGAGTTCAGACTGTAACCAAAACAGGTGCATTTCTTTTCATATTTCAGATTTATTACAGAAATTCAATAGAGGATTTAAGCAAAATAAAATCCGGCTTTACATGTATGAACTGCCAAACCCTTGCTTTTATCTCTCATTTCACAAAATTTAGGCTAGTTAGTATGACAGTATACATAGAAATTTACAACAAGAACAAAAAAAGCAAAACAAAAACTTTGAAGCAATAAAACAAACTAAAGCTATGAAACAAATTAGGATAACACACTGGGTTCATACTTCACTGGAATAAAAGATCCTCTTCAAATTTTCACCTAAATTATTTATACTTGAATTTCTTCCCCACAGGTAGAGCATGATTGATCCCTACCATGGGAAACAGCATGCAATACATATAAAAAATAAAATAAAATTCAGAGCTTTAACTTTTCAGCAAACAGCATTAAACTACGCATAAAGCATTAGTAAATATTCTGTCACTTTAAAAATTGTTAGTGAGGCAGCAAAACTATTTTTAAAATTATCTGGCACAGTAAATATTAGCTACGATTTATAAAGCCATGCAAGTCATAAAAAATGCTGAATAGCCCATAGAGAATGTTCACAACGTATTTAAAGATGCTATGAACCAGAAGTCCTGAACATGCAGGTATTTTTACACTGAGCATTTGATCTTAGAAGTGTTCACAAAATATACTTCATGTTAAAAGCTAAAAAGGTTATTTCTCTATGAAATTAAAAAGCTTACTAAAACAGAAAACAAGTCCCTGTGGTCATAAAAAGCATTCAGAATACAAGCTCCCTTTACTATGTCTATAGCTACGGACAATAGGACATATCACTACAAACATCCCCAAGTGGCAAAGCAGTTCAGTAGGCAATCTTAGACAACATGATACCCATTTTCTCACAGACACTCACTGATTTTTTTTTCTTATTTTGGGTCAGCATTATAGATACACACTCTTAAGGACTGGAAGGCTCTTTTTAAATAGCTTGACTGGTACTGAAGAAATGTAATACTTAGCTCATTGTACTATCTTAAGTCAAAAGCAGTAAAGTTGGGGTCTGAGGAACAAATTTAGCACTTCTGCCCACCTCAGGTGTGTGAGCAGTAACACCCAACGATAGTCAAGCTAGGGTCTGCTCCAGTCACCCTCTATAAAGACAGTGGCATTTCCAACTCGTTACAGCGCACTACACTGTTAAAGTACTACTGTATACTTACTGAATAAGGAGCGGTGGGCAGTGAAATTTTAGAAATAAATTTTAATATGTGTCCATTTCTTTTGTGAATAAAATGAAAAATAGAAATGTTGATAATTACTGAGTTATTTTCATCCAAATGTTCAGAGGATAAGGATACGGCAAAGGCACACGAGATTCAACTTCATAAAAGTCTACCTCCTGTTCTTCCAAAGAGGAGCCACTAAGCTGGACAGTGGTCAAATAGGTCCTGTAAGAGTCCATTCTATATGAGGTGCCGAGCTTCTTCTGCTCCATCAGTTTTCTTTATGCTTACTACATTAAAGTTGCTTTGAATTTATCAAGACAGTCTATACTAGTACAAAATTTTCTTTTTAGTATTTACAAGTAAATTATAATTCATAGAAATTCAACAACAAAAAGCTGATACAAAAGTTTAGCTTAAAACAAAAAAACTATCCCACAAAATCCATCAAGTCAAAAACCAAAATAGAAGAAAATCCCCACAACCCAATAATAAATGCAACAAACAATATAGTTCCAACTAGAATAATTAAATCCTCGACAAATGAAAAGAGTAAAATAAGGATGTAATTAGCCAAGCAATAGAACTGCTCTCAGTATCCAATGTATCTAAGGTAATAAGCAGGCCTTCCAAGCAGATCTTGCAGGCAAGGTCAGCTTGTAAATCTCCATGGTAGCACTTGAGAAATGCTGCTGACTTTCTCTAGCTCTTCAAGCCTCACAATTCAAAAATAGCTCCTCTCAACTGAGCTATTCAAATAACCCCCATGCTGAGCCAAAGGAGGAACAGGCTAGTGCAGAGGGTGTGGTTAAAGTCTGTACCTACAGGTACACAGGTACCTGGACAGGTAGGATGTGAGTAAGGACGCCAACACAAAAGCCTGTCTAACAGGATCCAAGTCCCACTTCAGAGCTTTGAAAAGGGTATTTAAACAAGTTTATAGTGCTTTGGAGATAAGCTAGTGTTTTCCGTCCCCACTAGAATGCTGCTTTAAGAATATAAAATAGAGAGTATGATTGTGTTCACATTTCCAATTCAAGCACATCAAAAATCATCAGTTCTGAAAAACTGAATTAGAACCTGTGCTATATTTCCTTAGAAACAAGACATTTAAGAAGCCACTAACTTTTATACATGTTTTGGCCACAACCCATTTTCAGTTTCTAGAGTGCATGTCAAGGACAATTTCCTTTTAAAGCTGTACTACATATATTAGTTAGCCATCACACGCCGAGAGCAGCCCACGGCTCCTGACTAAGACGTGAAAGCCCATGTTGGTCATGATCAACAGCTAGTCTCTGGCAGCTGCAGAAACTTAGGCAATGGTGAGTGAGACAGTCACTCAAAAATTTAAAAGATAAATAATCCTTACAAAGATTCTCAACAATGAAAGTTGCTTTAAGTAACAGACATTCATTTTGATGCTTGTGTTTTTATTCTGTAACTAAATATGCCACACCCACAAAAAACTATCTAAATGGAAAAACCTACACTAAAGAAAGAGGTAATACCATGAAAACTGATTTCACAGTCACTTTCATTTCATAGTCTGTGCTGGCATTCAAATCTTTCCTAGCAAATTAGTAAGCAGGGCAAGAAAAACAAAATCAGAAGACCATGACCACCACCCCCCACACAGGAGAGAGACTCTTCATAGGAAGTCCAGGACCTAAGGGTGATGGCTGTGGTTGGGGAGCATTGAAGCAGAAGAGGTGTCTACATGCTGGGAGTTCTTGCTGGCTACAGATGCTTATGCCCTCCAGTTGCTGGAAGTGTCTTCTCATCTATACAAGATGGAGGAATAACCCTATTACTGCTGCAGTGAAATGTAATTTTACTCTTTTCGTGTGTGTGTGTGTGTGTGTGTGTGTGTGTGTGTGTGTGTGTGGTGCATATGTATACGTGGAAGCCCAAGTCAGAAGTCAGGAATCATCATCCTTGTTGAAGCAGGGTCTCTACCAGACCGAGTTTGCCAATGTGGCTTGCCTTGCTACATTGTGTGCTCTGGGGTCCCCTCTCTGTCTGCTGGGACTGGAATTACATATGAGTCACCAGACCTAATCTGCATTTTGTGAGTTCTGGGCATCAACTCTGACCTTTGTACTTGTGTGCAGGTGCTGTAACCAGGGAGCCATCTTCTTGGCCCTGCATTTAATTTACACTTAAAAAGATTTTGAAACCAGAGGACAACTTGGGGTGTTCCCTGCCTTACTACTTGAGATGGTCTCTACTGAACTTGGCTAGGACTGAAATAATCCTCCTGTCTCCAGTCTCTCTCCAGAACAGGGATTATAGAAGAATGGGGCCATGCTTGGATGTTTACATAGTCACCGGAGGTTCAAGCTCAGGTTCTTGTGATTGGGCCTAAGAATATTCTTATTCACTGAGCATTTTCTCAGCCTCTCTATTGTGATTTTAAATGAGGTTTCAGAAGATATGTGTCCAGCATAAAAATTCTCCCTTAAAATATTCTTTCCTTATTTTCTCTGCAATTAGTTTATTTTGATAATCTGACATTCTGTTTCTCATTTCTAAAGAAAGAAAAAACCATGTAGGTAANATATATATACTTCATATACTGTAACACTTATGTTGGGGTAAGAATTAAGCACACAGGTAAAAGAAAAGAGGAAAAAATATATAACAGATTAGGATGATTTAGCATGGGGAAAGATTCTTGATAATTGTGGTGGTTTGAATAGGAATGATCCTCACAGGTTCATATATTTGAATGCTCAGTCACCAGGGAGTAGAACTATTTGAAATGGATTAGAAGGATTAGGAGGTGTGGCCTTATTGGAATAAGTATGGTCTTGTTGAAGGAAGTGTGTTACTGGGATTGGGCATTAAGGTTTCAAAACTCAATGCTTCCCCAGCCCCAGTTTGCAGACTAGGATATAGCTTGTAGCTACTTCTCCAGCACCATGCCACGTCTTCTGCGAAGACAAAGGACTAAGTATCTGAAAATGCAAGCTAGCATCCAATCAAATATTTTCTTTTGTGAGAGTTGTCTTGGTCACGGTGTCTCTTCACAGCAAATGAACAGTGACTAAGACAATAACAGTGCAGTAACTGATAATAAACTTTATTAATCCATGTTCATGAAGAAGACCCTCAATTAAAATAGTCCAAAATATGTTCTATTGCTTTTACCCATTTATAGAAGCAAGCATACCTTGCTTATATTTATATAAAATGGAAGTCTATAAAAAGCATTCCTTTATAACCAGGAACACAGATTAAAGTAAGAAACTAAACACACTAGGGGCTGGAGAGATGGCTTCATGGTTAAGAGCACCTATTGTTCTTACAGAGAACTGGGATGTGATTCCCAGCACTAACATGGCAGTTCAAAACCATATGTAAACCCAGTTACCCTGACACCCTCTTCAAGCCTCTATGGGCATCAGCAAGTGTGTGGAATACATGCATAAAGGCAAAACACCCATATACATCAAATAAAACACTAATACAGAAACAACACATAAATATATGTATACACACACCCTAAGGTAATTAGTAGGAGGTTTCTCAGAAAATTGGAACACAATCTTCCTCAAGACCCAGCAATACTACTCTTGGCCATTTATCCAAAGGACACATACTGAAATTACAAGGATATTTGCTCAGCTATGTTTATAGCAGCATTATTTATAACAGCCAGAACCTGGAAACAACTTTGATACCCCTCAACTGAAGAATGGATAAAGAAAAATGTGGCACATTTACACAAACAATGACACCTTGAAATTTTCAGGCAAACAGACAGAACTAGAAAAACTCATACTGTGTGAGGTAACCCAGATCCAGAAAAACAAACATAATATGTATTCACTCATAAGTGTATATTAGACGAAAAGCAAAGGATAACCAGCCTGTAGTCCACAATCCCAGAGAATCCAGGAAACAAGGAGAGCCCTAAGATACATGGATCCCCTGGGAAGGGGAAATAGACAAGATCTCCTGAGTAAATTGGGAGAATGGGGGAGGGAGGAGGGTGGAAGAAGAGTGAGGAGGGGAGAAAGGAAGAGAGGAAGAGAACATGAGGGATCTGGAAGGTAGAGTTGAGGGAAAGACAGAGAGGGAGAGCAAGAAAACAGATATATTTATAGTGGGAGCCATTATGGGGTTAGAGAGAGAAACCTGGTACCAGGGAAATTCCCAGGAATCCACAAAGATGACTACAGCTAAGAATCTAAGCAATAGTGGAGAGGATGCCAAAATTGCCCTTACCCCTGCAATCAGATTGATGACTAGCTTAACTGTCATAAAAAACTTCATCCAGTAACTGATAAAAGCAGAAGCAGAGATCCACAGCTAAACACTGGGCCAAGCTCCTGGAGTCTAGTCGAACAGAGGGAGAGGCAATCATATGAGAAAAGGGGTCAAGACCATGATGGGGAAACCCACAGAAACAGCTGACTTAAGCAAGTGGGAGCTTACTGACTCCCACTGACAATTGGAGAACCTGCATATTTTCCGAAATTGGCACTCTGAATGTGGGTGACAGTTGTGTGGCTTGGGTAGTCTGTGGGGTCACTGGCAGTGGAACCAGTATTTATTCCTAGTGCATAAACTAGCTTTTTGAAGCCTATTTCCTATGGAGGGACACCTTGCAAAGTCTAGGTAAGGGGGGGAGCTTGGTCCTGTCTCAAAGTGATGTGTCAGACTTTGTTGACTAACCAAGTTCTAGAAGATCTAGACTTAATTCACATTTGCTATTAATTTATAGTATAGAGCTGATTATTTTCCCCAATAAAACAACCTTAGATATAAACATATATTATGAATTTACCATTACATGGATGACATTTTTGCTATCCGATTCAAATGTAGATACCTTAGAAGGAATGTTTGAAGAAGTAAAGAAAATTTTGTCTAAATGGAGATTACGAATTGTTCGTGAAAAAATACAAAAAAATACAAAGAGGAGATTCTGTCAACTACCTAGGTTATAATATAGGCTTACAGAAAATTAGCACACAAAAAGCACAAATTAGAAGAGACTAATTGCAGGTTCTTAATGACTTTCATAGATCGTTAGGAGACATTTCCAGTCTAGACCAGATGCTGGGATAACACCCCATCTAATAATTCATTTAAACAAAACCTTAGATGGTGACAAAGACTTAAATAGTCCCAGAGAATTAACAGCTGAAGCTGTTATTATAGGTCAACAATTATCCATGTTTGTCATGCTTACAGTTAGATTAATCAGGTTCTTTAGATACATAGAGATTGTATTCCACAAAAGTAATCATCAACCAATTCAAAGAGCTGTAGAATATGGAATTTAAATAACTTAGCGTTCTGTTGACATGAGACACCATTACTCCTGGCAACACAGATCTATTCCCGAGAGAATGTTGAGCACTGAAGACACTCCACTTGGAGCTTGTTTTTTTCTTGGAAAAACTGGCCTTTGGGCAAGGAAGCGCCCATGCCTTGACCACCACTGACAAAATGTACGGTGTTCAGACTGGAGAAGCAGGATACGAGAAAAAAGACTGACAAACGTTACTAAGACAGAGTAAGACAGTTTAGAAAAATTTCCTGCCTCTAAAAATGGTCTGTCAGTTACTCTAGGCCTTACCCAATGTTGGTTGCTCCAATGTTGCAAATAAGACTTGGGGTGACTGCCCAGGTGGCCAGTTGTCTGTCATTTACTACACTAAAACCTTCGACGAACTAACGTGAAGGACGGATGAGTTCATTATATATCTCCCTTCTCAAACATTAGATGAGGCTGAAGACTAGATAGTCACAGTTACCTTCCTCTTATGACTTAGCCAAGCCATTTCTAATATAAAAGTTAGACTCCTTAGGATAGAATAATTATTGAAACATTTAGCATATGTTTCTTGCTTAATATTGTTTATGCTGGTTTTAATTCTAATTTTTATATTTGATATCTGTCCTTATTGTATACAGTTTTGTATATATAGTTATTTAAATAAGAGGGGGAAGTGATAGGGAACTTCCTTCAGTCAATGGCTTTTGAGAACAGGACCAGGTTGGCATAGCCTTGAGTACCAAAAAGGTGCACACTTGGGCTCCTGGTCTCTGTCTCTCTCTCCTCTCTTGCCTGGATTCTAGATTCAGTTCCTGTTCCCTGCTTGTGCAGAGGACTGTGATCTGAGTCCCGCTTAAATAAAGAACCCCTTATTATACTTAATTCTGAGTTAGTGCAGGATTAATTTATTTGCTTTTGGACTTTTACAATGGAATTCAGTACCTCACAGTCACCTGCAATGATCCTTAGTGGAGGCCAGCTCAGGTGCAGAGCCTATCCTGTCCCCTATTGCTTGGGGTTCTATGTCTTCCTTCCCTCAAGGAACTGGGTAGAAAGTGATGCTCTGTCCTGCATCTATCACTACTAATTCATCTGATTTCCATCTGAGAAAATCCCACGCTGCCCTTCTCATGCTAGTTCAATTTTCATTCAAACTAAATCAAAATTATTCAGAAATAAAATTGATTTCTTCAACTGCTAAGTCTCAACCTTTAATTCTCCTATATGACTCTATTAAACTGTTTTCAGCAGGTTCATCAATGACTACCATACTGAAACGTACAAAGGACACTAAACTTTAAGCACCCCGAACTTCTCCTTGGTCTGCAACACTTTTGGTAACTCCTCATGGAGCTTTTATGAAATTACCCCTATGGCTCTACTCTCACCTCTGTTTCTCAATATCCTCTGCGTATTTACACACTCTAGATCACGTCTTACCCTCTCTCTCTTTTGTACCAGTATTCTATGAGTACACCCCCCCCCCATCATTTTGTAGCTCCTCTAGGGTATGAAGCTTGTAATGAACTGAATTTCAGACACCTGGCTTACACAGTGTGCTTTGCAAGACTGGTCCTCCTTGAGGGAAAGGGGAGAGAAAAAGAAGCACAACCATACTTCCAAATTCCTAGAAATGATGACATTCCTAATCGAGTACTCGCCAAACTTCAGACCATCTTCAGAATATCAGAGGTCTGATAGAATCCACACTTTCCCACATTTCTTAACCGTGGCATTAAAATGCAGCTTCTCTGCAACAGAAGCCATGACTCACTTCTTCCATACCTCAGGACTCAAGCTGAAGGTACTCCCTTCATTTTCAGAGCACCTTTTCCAGTGAATTAGACCAATCTTTATTACATTCCTAACCACACTGCAAATCAGTTCCCACCTGCCAAACTTCATCTCCACTACTTCTCACCTCCTGGGACATTCCGAGTCTCCCATCTTTCCACATTTGGGACCTCTTTCCTCACCACACTGCCATTTCAGAGATTTGATATCGTTTTTCCTACTAAAATAACTTAATTACTTCCTACATCTCTTTTTCAGTAAAAAGTTCACAATGGACTCTGACCTGTGATCATCACCCATTCATAAACTCTCATAATATGGAACTATCTACTTCTCTTCAACACAGCGCTGCTTTACAATAACATGCTAAGCCAACTGTCACAAATTTTCTTCTAGATCACACAGCTAGCTTTTCCTTGTCTTCACTTCACTTTGACCCATTCTCTTAAATCAGGCTTTCATTTCTGCTATTTTACTGAAATGGTCTTGAAAATCCCCAGTGATGCCAAGATTTCAAAACCCATCTTCAGTTGAATTCATATTACCAATCAGTGTTATATGAGAAGGAATCATTTCATTCCTGTTCAGAGGGCAGAAGTACTGATTAAGAACACAGACTCTGAAGTTAAATTGCCTGGGTTCAAATTGTAACTCTACCACCTGACTAGTAAGCTGGGCAAGTGACCTCTGGAGCTTGTTTCTGTGTCTCTATCCTGCAAGTACACCCACAAATCCCCAGTACTCCAGTTTATCATTAGCAAAGCTACAAACTGGTTTTGAAAAATGAGAATCTCAATACCCAAAAATGGAAACAATCTCTATGTCCTCTAATCAATGAGCACGCAAACTGGTGCATCTATTCAATTTAATATTCCTCATTTACACACACAATAATATTCCTCAATACACACCATAACCAAATTGGAAGCACAGTTTGTTAAGGCAATTGAAGGCAGATTTGAAAGAGTACATAAATATGGTTTCATTTATGATACTCTTAAGAATATTAAGTTGTGTGGACTGAGAAGCCATCGATAATAACACTGGGACCTGTTTCTACTGCATGTGTTGGCTTTTTGGAATCCTAGTCTATTTGGCTGTACACCTTCCTATGCCTGGATGGAGGGGGGAGAGCCTTGGACGTCCCACAGGGCAAGGGTATCCTGCCCTCTCTTAAGGGGGGGGGAGGGAGGAGGGTGAATGAGGGAGCAGGAGGGGATTAGAAGAGGGGAGGAAGTGTAAATTTTTGAGTGGAAAATGAAAAAAGAAAAAATATTAAGTTGTATTGTGACTTCAGTGTAGGTATATGTACCTCTCAATTGGTAGAACTGTCCACATAGAGTTAATTTCATCAAATTAAAAAGAATCACCATAGGAAGAAACCAAAATGGAAAGCAGTTCACAAATTAGGTGTATACAAGAAGATTGACACTGGTAGGATAAGGAAGAAAAGAGTAATACAAGGAACTTTGAAAAACACTATTGTGATGTATATATAAGGCTAAAGACAAAAAGCATTATCTATATATATTTTATTACAAACTGTAGTAGTACACTTGTTTCTACTAGAGGAACAGATTAGCAATTTTGAATTATGACTTACCCAAGGTTAAAGGCATAAAGTAAAAATGCAATAGAAATGGAAAATCTTTCCTAACTGTTGGAGAACACTTTCAAAGCCAAAGGGGAAGGGAAAATAAACAGGAACTGGAAGTATCACTATAAATTTTATTGGTTTTGGAGACAGGATCTCTCTACACAGCTCTGGCTATTCTGGAACTATGGGGTAGACCAGGATGAACTCAGAAATCCACCAGCCTCTGCTTCCCAAATGATGGGCAATTGTTTTATATAAATGTACATACATACATATTACATACATAATGCATATATATGCATATAATTTCAAAGTGCTCACTAAAAGGAGCCATGATATCCGAGTAACTATGAGCACATTCAGCACCCAGATCGTGGTTTAATTAGTGTTTTCCAATAAAAGAAACATTTACTTTTTGGAGAAGTGGTTGATTCTAAAGCCGGGGCAGAGAAAACACAAAACAGGTGTATCTTACAGGATAAATGTTCAAAAGAGAAAGCCTCCTCAAAGGGTACAAAAGCTGACCCGAAAGACTTCTTAATGCTAAGGCTAGAATAAAGCAAGTAAACAAGGTATAAAGTTATAACTCATAGAATAAAGCAGTCCCAAGTCCATAATTCTGACTTGGTAGCTCACACTTTAGAAAAATTCTCAATAAATAAATGAATGAGCAAAACATAAAATCATCATCACTATAAGTAAGATCCAACATGAATAATCTTATGTGTATTGCTGAAGAGGGGTAGAAAGATGTCAGAGCTGAAGTCCGGGAGGAATGGGGTCAAACTGTTTTCTAAACATGACAGGACCACTGCATTCATAAACCAGCAGCCATGCTTGCCTACACAGGAGCAAACCAGGAATGGGCCAGCAGGGTTGGGGGAAGGGCAAAGGAGATCACATCCTTAGCTGAGGAGCTCTTCACAGTTGAGAGTCGGCTATCTTTAGGGGTGTGGTCTTTGGTAAGTTGACCATGCTCCAGTGGATGGCCCCAGGAATGACAACCACACAATAACTAAAGGAACTGAATCTGGAATGGAAATGTAGTAATGTTATTTTCCACAGCTGCCCTCCCAGCGCTACTCTAAGAACAGGCTGAACTGAGTAATCTCTTAGAGAAGAAGTAATATCAAAGAAGAACCAAACATCAGCAATGACACAGGAGTCTGCTGCTCAACCTCTCAACTCGTTTCAAAATTCTGGTTTAAGATGAGTACAGACAATAATGAAAATATTAATTTACTCTGTACTCGATAATAACAGCTGTAAATTCAACTGCCTTAAGATAAACATTTTGAAAATAAGTAAATTTCATTTAAAACAGCCAATTATTTTAAAATTCTGCATACAGTAATTTAAGAGTCAATGATTATAAAAGGTATAGTAAAAATTATACAGACAGAAAATACCAATTTATAAATAGCAAAATCCTTGAAAGGTTTTGATTTTTAAAAACTACTTTAAAAACTGTACCAAACTAATTTCTTACCCAGAAATAGCTTGAAGGCAAACTCACCACTCACACATGTGAAATGGATGCAAACAAAACGTGAAGGAATTACAAGTTTGAGTATGATGGGACGATGTTAGATACTCTACAGCGTAAATTTGAGACAAGCTTCCAAAGAGGACATTTTCACGGAATATTTCCAACAATGGTAGAGCTAAAGTCTCTGCGATATATCTGTTTGTTTGTTTGTATACTTATTGTTTAGTGCAGAGAGTGTGCTTGGGACAAGCCTTGTATGTACCTGACCTCTGACCTCTGGGTTACAGTCCTGGAACTCTTTTCACACATTTTATTTTATTTTAAAGGCAGGGTCTCATTAAGCTGCCCAGGCCTACCACACAGATGGAATTAGAGGTTTGCTCCACTAGACCTACCTTGAATACAAGCAATAAAGGAAGTCTGGCCAAATCTCTGAAACAGTAAAGAGAATCATTAAGTCCACATCACACTCAGCAGAGACTTGGAGATAACAAGGTTACCTGGCTGCTTGTTTCACTTATGGCCTCGAGAAGTTTTTCAACTGCCGCTTGTAGTCGAGAGCTGACATTCAACATAAATTGTACATTTTCAGGGTCTACTTCAGGTCCAGCAAAATTACTTGTTCCAAACTGCTGTGATAGAGCTGACTCTTTGTCAGTAACATTTGACCACTTGCCATCATTTCTTGATACGGCATTTCCAGGATAAGGTAAGGACTCATCCGTAACTAGAATAATAGTAAGTTAAAGGCATAAATTAATCAGAATATTTAAAGTTACATCAATAAGTAACTGAAGATATCAAGACAAATTAAACTTGCATCATTATAATTTCAAGATCTTCTAATAATAACATAATGAATATACAGTAAGACTAGGAATGGATAGTGTTGTGCTTAGAAGAGTACAAAAGTTAATACTTGGAACTTGGATTATTCAGAATCTTTTCTGGTAGAAAAGTTATTCTTTTGGTGAATGGGATTAACTGGAGCTTTAGTTATGTGTACCATCTATTGAGCCACACTCAGTCTGATGAAAAGCCGCTGGGACAACTTAAAATTGATATTTAGCCCAGTGGTGTCACACATGACAGTGAAATGGGAACTTCGAAGTCGGAGGGCTGGTTCCCATCTTCACACGTTACAGTGCGAAGAGAAAAGAAAGACATAGACATGGCAAGGTTGAAAGTGCGCTGGAAAGGTAGCTCTGTGATCAAGTGCTTGCCACAAGAGCATGAGGACCCGGGTTCCATCCTCAGCACCCACATATAGCCAGGTGTGGTGGAACCCATCTGTAATGCTCGTCCTAGGGAGGGGAGAGAGGTGCACAGACAGGAGGACCTGGGGGCTTGTGGGACAGTCTAGGCAAAATGGTGGAGCTCCAGGTTCAATGAGAGATCTGTCTCAAAGAATAAGGTAGAGCGTGACAGAGGAAGATCCCTGATGTTGACCTCTGGCTTACACATTGAGGACACACCATCTACCGTCATTACCACATAACTCATCTTATTATGCAGCACAGCAGTCCAGGTACACTGAAGAAGAGAGCACATGCTTGTATTTATCTAGACCACATCTTTGGACTTTTGAACCTATTTAGGGTAGTGACTGATTTGACTGATGACACATTCAAACAGGTTTAGACAATTTGTTATGTGCTACATTTGCAGTGGTATAAAGAGGAAAAATACAGACTAATTTATTCTTATTTACAGTATTGATTTATTATTTCTTATGTAAGGAAGAGTTTATCAGAGCTAGAGCTCACCACACTCAGCAGGACAGCACACTAGAGCTCACCACACTCAGCAGGACAGCACACTAGAGCTCACCACACTCAGCAGGACAGCACACTAGAGCTCACTACACTCAGCAGGATAGCACACTAAAGCTCACTACACAGTCGTCCTGTCGTGTGATCTCGAGTGATGTGAGTCGTCCTATCGTCACTAAAGCTCACTACACTCAGCAGGACAGCACACTAGAGCTCACTACACTCAGCAGGATAGCACATTATAGCTCACCATACTCAGCAGGATAGCACACTAGAGCCATGAAATCTGAGGTAGCTTTTCTAACCACATCGAATCACCTCTACTAACACATCAGTGGTGATAGAATACAAAAGAATATGAAACTAGAAAAGCATGCATTCTAGGGCACAATTTTAAACATTTGCCTTTAAAAACAGATTTTATATATATGACTGTTTGCCTGCATGTACATATGTGTACCTTATGTGTGCCTATACAAAGTTCTGAGCTACCGTGTAGGTGCTGGGAACCAAACCTGAGTTCTCGGCAGGAACAGTAAGCCGAACCATCTCTACAGCCCCACAAAATTTACTACTACATAATCTAATCACTGGCATAGCAGTTAATATCATTTTTACTTTGAATATTAGTCTCCAAATTAAAAAAGCACAAGTACTATTAGTATACCATGCATTTAAAACCAAAGACCATGAAAATGGGTCAAATACTTCAAAAGTGTTATAGTTCAAGATGATCTTGTGATTCAAAATGGTATATAAAGTATACAAATAGAACAGTACACACTGTAACAATTACTAAGTCAAATGAAGCTGTCTCAGAAATAGCTGACATTTTTGCAGAAGCTATGGGAGCAAGAGTTTTTATTTTGTACTGAGGAAACAAAACCAATCATGCCATATAATACCTGTATCTGTGAAGTTGAGTGCATTCTAGTGACATTTGTTTTTCATGGGTTTGGAGAAAATGATAAATCTGAGACAAAGAGAACAGTTTGAAAAGATAGAAACACTAGTCTTTAACAAACAAAAATATATGGCGAAATAGGGGAGAATTTTAGAAGAAGATAATTAGAAAGCAGGCTGGATCCAAGTTGTAAACTGTCTTAGATTTTGTTGGAACTTTGGGGGTTTTCCTAAAGATTCAGATGGGTTCATCATATTTTTAAATAGGAAGACAACAGCAAATCTAGATAGCAGGAAACACATTTTAAGAATACATACAGAAGAACAGATTGATGAAAAGGCTATTTCAATGAGAGTGATGAAATACAACGCTGTACAATGACACAAGTAATGAAATATGATGAGGGAGAGGACACAGCTGGACATCACCATGAAAAAGAAAGGCAAGACAAAGCTGAGCTCATTCTGCGTTTCCAACTTAGATGACTACTAATGACAGCAACACTAAGAAACACACCAACAGATCAGCACACAGTCTAGCATGTGGGCACAAATAGGACTGAAGTGTTAACAGGACATGTACAGTCATACAGCATGTTTTAAGTTTGAGTCTACAACTTTGAAGTCTGTTTCATAAATGTGAGAGTTGAAACACTCAAATGGAGGGCAAAGATGAGATCAACCAACACTTAAAAAAATCAAAATAAAACAAACACTAAAATAGCATGAAGAGTGCAGAATGACTTGTGGTCAGAGGAGCAATCGCTAGGAAGAGACTGTACAGACATGAGAGTAAATCTCAAGCACAAAGTACGGGGGACATGAAAAACAAAGCACAGCAAAAGTTAGGGGCTATCAGTGTTTCTGGAATGACTAATTAAATAATTATGTACTAAAGTACCCCCAAAAGACAAAGATGAAACACATGGTAGTTTTTTTATTTCATGGGTTTGTTTCAGGTTTCATGTTTTAGGTTTTAGGCAGGGTCTCCCTTTTGTGGTAGTCCAGGTATGGGGGTGACCCTGCCTAGATCCTCTTCTCTGGGCCACATAGTCAGTTCAAGACTATCCTGCTACAAAAGCAAAATCATCTCAAAACAAACAAACAAGGAAGGAGATAGATCTATGGGAGTTATTAAATGTGTTCAGCGTCATGATGAATCTGAAAGGAGCCAATGCCTTCTTACTAGCAGTAAGCTGTTTCTGTTCTACAGCACAGCACAGTGCCAAAAGGAAGCTGTGCAAAGCAAACTCTCACTGCAGAGCAGGGGGCATCTGTTCTCTAAGATATCTCAAAGTAAAGGACACTAACAACAAAGGAACTCATGCTATCAGATGACCTACCTACCATTCCCTCCACTGGAGTGAATCCACACTAGATCAACTTTGCCTTTCAACTTCATAGACTAGCTTATTCTCACAAGGAAGCAAATATTAACAAATCAATTACTTACTCCTTCAAGGGTTACCAAGTCAATACCTCTTTAAAATCTAAACAAGTTCAGACTTGAAGATTGAAAACAGGCCACATGTATTACAAAAGAAAAAGAAAAAAAAAACCACATAAAACTGAGGAGTAAAAGTCACTCTATAATCAAATTAAAACTTAATTTTTATTATGTCAAATGAGACATTAAAAAAACCTTTAAAGGTGTATTTTAGCTGCTATTCAAAAATATAAAGAAATGCCAGGACAAATTCTAAATACAGAGCGTATTAGTAATATTGTAAAGTCAGTACACTATTGGAGTTGATGAAAAATTCGACATTTTAAAATCCTAAGTTATTTTAATTGAATATTTATTTAAAAATGAACACTGGATCTGTGAGTGTCCCTTAATGATAATGATGGCTACATCAAAATAATTAGCAAAGCCAACAGCATTGCTAACCATAAAAACAAAATGTCAACTGGAGAGCACACATTACAACTCGTGATGACAATGCTGGCAAAATGATCTTTGAAATAACATTCTATATATTATGCTTCTCTGTGGATTTTAATTTTTCCTCTTAAATTGTATTATTCTTTTAGAACTGGTTACCAGTTAAATAATATTTTAAGGACTTATTTATTAAGACATACGTAAAATGAGTTATGCTCTGATCTTGCCTCTGGCGGGCATGCCGGTGCTTCCTGCTATTAGTAATCTGAATGGCTACAGAGCAGAAACGATGGAGAAAATGCTCAGTGACAGTCTCGGGAAGTTCAAGACAGGGCTACATAATTCAGCTGGGATGCCTATTATTAAGAAATAATTACTAGGTTTGTAAACTAAGCATAAAAGCACCTACAGTGGAAAGTTTAGACATATTTATAAGAAGATATCCTTTGGGGTCTGCATTTTCAGACAATCTTCTGTGCTAGAGGTACTGACAATTCATCCCTTTTCTAACGTCTAGAACACTGCTTGGAGATGAGCTCAATGTGGTTTTAGCGTCCATGTCAACTGCTGACACAGTTTCTGCAATCCATCCTCAGCTGCTTCTGACTGCAGACATCAAGCATGTGTGAGCTTCCCCAGAACAGTGAACCACCTCCCGAGGTGGCACAAGTAAAACCAGTTCATCCAGTTCATTGTCTTCTGTTTTTTGAAAGTTTAATTTAACACTTTTACATGTTTAAATATAACCTTGCTCTCTACATATCAGGATCCACACACATTTAAAAAAAAAAAAAACCTTTGCTCTAGAGCTTATTCAGGGGAAATGTTAATCTAAAAAAATCAATCCATCAACTATGAAAAGAAAGTTTAAAAATTGTTATTATTTCAGTTCTTTACTAAACTATTTTAAAAATTATCTCTGAACTCAACTGAAGTGTTCTGAAGCTAATCTTTAAAGATTTAAATCAAGTTTTCCTTTGATCTGAGAAGCACACTGCTGACTAGCCTATAATTAAGCACACCATTTATATTTCGATGTTTTCTTCTATTTCTCCACAGAGAACTTAGCAAGCCAAATGCCTTCAAAAATTCCAAAAGCAGCGTTTTTGGAAGCGCTGCCTGTGGCTAGGGAGTGCACTCGGGTGAGGGATGGAAGTAACTAGATTTGATCTTTGATTTCAAGATTTCAGACCCTACTTCTCTGAACCTGACAAAGCTTTCCTGTCTTTTGATTTCCTGATTCTTCTTCAGCAGGGAATATGGAACTGAAAAAATATGAGAGGCTAGAGATTAACAAGATGATGGCAAGAGGCCAAAANAAAAAAAACCCAGCCTACACAGCCACAGAACTAAGAAGATGGTGAAAGAAAGTCAGAACTGAGTCCCAACATGCAGACAGAACACCCTTTCCAGAAGGCAGAGAGGACCTATCAGAGGATAGTTCAAAACAGGATCAACTCAGGTTTTATAAAGACTTGTTTAATCTTTTCAAGTAGTGCGAGATTCCTGGAAATGCCCTCATTTTACCCTTTCCTTAGTTTACAGGAGGGTGTGAGCATCCTGAGGAGCAAAGCATTATCACTCTTTAGTAGAAGAGAAAACAGGGGGAGTAAGCCCAGGCGTGTATGGGGACAGCCCAAGGCACCCATTTGCAAAAGCTAGACAGTAAGGGTGTTTGAGAAGATTAGCTTTAAAGTCTTTGTGTGGCACAGTCCATTAGTTGCAAAAACGTTGAACATTCTCCCTTATGTATTTTTCTATACTCTGGGAGTGCCTTGAATTGAGTCTGTGTTAAGATGCGGACCATTTCAGTAGTATATGGAGCCATTACCTCTCCCATATTCCTCGTGGAAACCAGGCTTTGCACATAAGTCTGCTTCTGTTCTCCAAGGCAGGCTGGGAGCTGGCTGAGCTTTACTAGATCTGTCCAAAATTTTAAAAACGTGACAGCCAATTGTTTCTTCCACGGCCGCTGTTGTATTGGCAACTTCTAACAGGATCTTCAGAAGTCTATTATTGGCTTTTTGAAGAGCATGTCTATATATAAAAAGAAACATTTGTTAAAATGCTTAATTAAAAACTAAACAAAACATTCTGTAACTATGCCACAAGAATGCTTTATCACTGGGTGGTGGTGCACACCTTTAATTCCAGTACTCAGGGCAGAGACAAGCAGTTCTCTCAGTTCAAGACTAGCCTGGTCTACAGAGCAAGTTCCAGGACAGCCAGGGCTGCAGAGAAACTCTGTCTTGATAAATAAACAACCAAATAAATAAAGAGCCAGTCAGTGGTGGTGCATGCCTTTAATCCCAGTACTTGGGAGGCAGAACAAGTGGATCTCTGTGAGCTTGAGGCCAGCCTGGTCTACAAAGCAAGTTCCAGGATAGGCACCAAAGCTGCAGAGAAACCCTGTCTCGAAAATAAACAAAGAAAAAACAAACAATCAAACAAAAGAATGAATGAATACATAAAGAAAATAAAAAGAAATGTTTTATAACTGAAAAATGTACTAAAATAATCTGTAATTGCCCTACAATGAAGTTCTTCTGGTTTTTGACTTACTGTAAAACTATATTATAGAAGCACATATGTTCTTCTAACAGTTCTATGTAGCTTAAAATAGTTTTTATTGTTAATTGTGCATTTTATTGACCTAAAAGAAATAAAGTAACTAAGCTTTTATATTAATGATTGAATTTTTAAAAAATATTAGAATGTGGTAAGAGCCAAGTGTGTGTGTGTAAGGTATTGAGATGGTAATACTTTTCATGGTTACTCATACAGAAGTTCGGTACTTCATCCATTCATGTGTCAAATGGTATATTCTAAAGGATACTTTTCAAAGTGGTACTGTTTTTACAACTTGATGATGATGAGTGAGATGCTTAAATTTAAACAGAACAGACAAAGTCTTGATTTGAAAGGTCAACAGTGAAATCACAGTTTGATAACACAAAAGCAAGCACCACAGGCCTTTAATGACCTGTATTTATTTTAGAGACTAAGGTGTACCTAGTTCCACATATCACTAGGTATTTCAGACAATTGGGGGGGAGAAGAGTTTTCAAATAAACAGAAATAAATTATGTCATTCTTTTTAAAAAGGTACGAACAGATTTCTAATTTTTTAAATTAAATACCACTGGTTAAGTCTTCTCTGAAAAGTCTTGATATTCAGACTTAATCATTAGAATTAAAATACGAGTTATATATTTATTTTCATTTATGTGTATAAGTGTGTGCCTGTGTAAGTTTGTGTGCATCGTTATGTATGCAGAAGCACTCAGAAGTCTGAAGACAGCATTGAATCCCTTGGAACGAGAGCTGTAGGCTGCTGTGAGCTTCTGAAAACAGGTCCTCTACAACAGCATGAATTAAGTGCTCTTAATCACTGAGCCATCTCTGTATGTCCCAATCTTCAAACTCTATTGCCTAGATTTCCGTCTACCCTCTGTCTTACTCTAAAATACACACATTTTTAACACAAAACATGAAGATTGTGCTGGACCAAGCATTTTCATGAGGTTTCTTTTTAGAGTAAAATGAACCCTTTAAAACTGCGTCCAAAAAAATGTATTTCCATAAATACTGATGAAAAAGATTTGCTGATTAACCTTAATAGTTTAATACACCAGCAGCAGTAAAATAGCAAACTTTGTACGTAATACATAAAGACGATAGCAGACTCCTGTGGTAAAGGTGCTCTGACTCGAGAGCGTTTTATTTTCATCTTCACATGGCAGGAGATGACCAACAACCAGGTGAATGGCTGTCTGTCCCCAGGCACATGAAGTTTAGGATGAGGGAACGAAGGGAGGTGCTTGCCTTTAGTAGTTTTCAAGTGAATGACGACAGGCTTCTATTTCTATATACAGATCAAGTTATCTGCTTACAGAATAAGATCAAATAAGAAGTAAAACGTCTTATTTCTTTAGCTTTTACTTAAATTTTGTTCAAATGTCAAATGCCATGATTAGAATATTGAACTTATGAAGGATTAATATTCATTTTATCAATCTTATCATAAAAATTTCTAAAAAGCAAACACACAATGTGTAAAAAATACAAAATAGTGAAAAGCTGTAATTTTATATTGTCACGGTAATTCTAATTTTCATACACTGTCTTCCTGTTTTGAGATCCAACCTCCATCCAAGCTGAGGAAGGAGGAGAGGAGGACACAGAAAGGTGACAGTCACAGAAACTGATAGTAGATACTAGTTCTAATTTTAAAGAAATTATTTTAATTTAAATAAATAAAAATTTAATGCACTGTGCCTTTTAAAGGGGCGTTTGAGTTAATATGGGCTATTCTCATATACTATAGTGTTATATTTTTTTTAAATCTCTGTGATATCAAAGAAAGGAACAGTTTTCTTACCACTGGAAGAACTACTCCTCTAAAAAATTGAATATGGATTAAAAGTTTGTATGTGTATACATAAAATACAAAAATAATCTAAATGTGAAATATTTAATCTATTGTTATCTCAACTGAATATTATTTGACTATGAAATCAATGTTCTTAATGAAATAAGCAAGGCATAAAACTCACAAGAAATGATTTTTAGTATAGAAAATAGCATTAAGAAAAATAAATTTAATCAAGAAAAGCCAACATTCAAATAACACCTAGATGGAATTAAGATCAATATCTAATAAGTTAATAGTGCATGCATAAACATTAGTCTATTTAATGATAAGAATTAACAACCCTTCTTATAGTATACTTATACGGACAAATTTCATACACAGTACAACTTTTAAGACAAAATACAAAATACAAATTTAAAACAAATACAAGAAATGTGTTTACTGAAATGAAAGCAACATTTAACCCTGTTCTGATCAAGTACACACTCTATACCTTTCATTGCACAGGTTTACATCAATTGCTGCATCTTCAGGTTTTCTCATCAATATTGTTTCTTCTGATGTACGTTCATCAACGTTTTGTGTGTCATTTTCATCCTGTGTAAGTTGGTGTAAAGGCAGAGAAGACAAGACAAAGAGAAAACCTGTCATCTTAGAAACAGCAAGTCCTACTTCTATACTGGTACGAGANATACTTATACGGACAAATTTCATACACAGTACAACTTTTAAGACAAAATACAAAATACAAATTTAAAACAAATACAAGAAATGTGTTTACTGAAATGAAAGCAACATTTAACCCTGTTCTGATCAAGTACACACTCTATACCTTTCATTGCACAGGTTTACATCAATTGCTGCATCTTCAGGTTTTCTCATCAATATTGTTTCTTCTGATGTACGTTCATCAACGTTTTGTGTGTCATTTTCATCCTGTGTAAGTTGGTGTAAAGGCAGAGAAGACAAGACAAAGAGAAAACCTGTCATCTTAGAAACAGCAAGTCCTACTTCTATACTGGTACGAGACGGAACAAAGGTCTGTGCATGACGTCACACACTGCTTGAAATAATGTTTAACTCTATGGCATGTAGAAATTAGCATTATCAAGAAAAGATAATATAGTCTAACACACAGATGAGAAGAATGGGATGAGTCCGAAAGAATGCATGTTGTATATTGTGACAATGAAATTTGTTAGCTGCTCCATGGTGCAGCCAACAGTTGCAGCTATTGCAATACCAGAATCAAATTACCAGCACAAAGAAGGTGACCTTCCTTCCATGAGTGTAATCACAAACACATGAAGCTCAATGCCCATAAAAAAATGTTATCTCACAACAAAAAGGAAGACAAACAAATCCTATTGCATAGTTGATCCACTGCTCCTAGAAGAGCCAAAGTCCACACTACCTGTGTTTGAGTACTGCTGTCACGCAGCTCACAACACAGCTCTTCTCTTCCAGCTAGAGACAGCTGCTTTAGTGCTTCCAGCTCCTCTAAGAGCACTCTTTCTCTTTCTGATACCACACTGTCAATATAGAGTGAAGAGCTCTAAAGAAGAGAAAGGATTGTAAGCAAATTTTGTTGGTGAGAAGACAAGAGAGCAGAAACAATTAGCAGATTTAATTCAAGCCCTTAAAACCAATAGGCCTTTGTTTAAACTATGATTCAGAAGACATTATAAAAGGCATAGAGGCAAATATAAAATTCAATGCAAAATTTGAAACTTTAGAAAAAAGTTAAACATATAAAATTCTGGAATTTATAAAGTATTTTTATAAAGTAATTATATAATTATATATGATAAATATTATATGTTAAGTAATTATACAGCATACTTATTAATACTTTCACATCAAATTTGCATTGAAAAATTCAGAAATCTGAATTCACAAAATACAATGAAGAAAAGCAAAATTGATTTGGCAAAAGATTGATATTTTATATTCCAACCCCAAATTTCTCATTATTTTATTTCTGAAGGAATCCAAGTCAAGGATTCTCTACTTTAACTTTTAGTTTTCAAAATTTAATTTAGTACTTTCATAGTAGCTTTTCTGCAATGATTTTGCAAGTATATTTTATATAGCAACCAGTAAGAATATAGTTCCCAAATACCAAAGAATTTTTAAGTTTAGTCGAGAAAGGGTTAAGAGTGCTACATGTTTTCAAATCACCAAGAAATGTTTCCCTAGACAAAGTTCCAAAAGCATGCTACCCAGATTTACGTTGATTAGCGAGGTGGATTACAGAGAGACAGATGTGCACCTGTGACAGAGGTAACCTGACTATGGGTGAGAGCTGCACTAACATGCGCCTCACTGCACACTGCCCAAGCTGACGAGGCGTCTGCTGCACGTCCTTTGCTATGTACGATGGCATGACAATGAGCTCTACAGACTGAGTCGGACATGCCTGTGAGCTGTGAAACTGTTGGCTACTGGGGTAACTCTGCTGTTAAACAGTCCTCATTATTTTCAGATCTGGCAAAACAATTTTGAAGTTTTAAAAACGGTTACATAAAGACAGTTATTTTAGTTGGGGAGAAAAGGGATTCTCAGAGCCAACCTCAGCTAACTGCTCATTGAGCCTCTTAATCTCCTCTCGTAGCTGCTCCTGGTCTTCTCGTTGTCTCTCCATCTGTTGCACGTGAGCCTGTCTCATCAGTTCTGTTGCCTGCTGGTGTTCTTCATACTGGCGTACAAGTTCTTGCCGCATATCTTCCAACTGTCTGGAAGTCTCCATATCTGATACTTCATCATGAATCTTTATCAGTAGAAACAAAAAGTTCAGCCACACACAAATTGTGAAAATTTGCTACTATTGACATTTTCTATCAATATGAAAATATTTCTACTGAATCCATAGGATATCTGAATTTTTATCTTATTTTAAAGCCTAAATTGTTCTTAAAAATGTATTAGTATTCCTTTTAATGAGAATTTGAAAACGATATTAAGTTAACTACCATAACCTGTTATTTTCCAGGAGGGAAATATCTATCAGTTAGTTTACCTAAATTATAATTGTAAAGGAGAAAAACAAAAGATATAAGATATTCAATATTTCCTCTACTTTTAATGAAGCCAGAACTCCATTATTCTTCTTGATGTTTTGTGTGGGGAAATGAAGATTGTTTTTAATCTTAAAACTGTACTTATGAAACAGGAGATTTATTTATTAAATCTAATTGCACAGCGGCTACAGCGCATGTCAGAGAACATCTTCCTAAGACACTATCATGTATTGGCCCTCTTACTCAGAACACGTCTGCTTACTAGTGGATCTATGAGCATCCTTGAAGAAACAGCAACTAAAGAGATGGCAGCTTTATTGATCTTCTCAGTAAAGAAACTATCTTGGACATGAATAATAAATTTGACTTCAAATGATTTTAGGGGAAGTAGGATTTATTTCTGTCCATTAAGACAGCAAACTGTTGAGGAAAACAGATCTATTTGTGAGTACACGAAGTAAAAGACAATTAGGACCTAGACAGCAAAATGTTTTAAATTATTTTCTTACACTGGTGACTATTTCCTTACATGTTCTTATATTTAATGAAGCAAATATTTCACTCATAGATACTGCCACATTACAGGATAATCTTTAACTGAAACAAAGTTAAGACAGTTGTAACTTATGGTTTGTACTGTTTATAAATTCATTACAGTGCTTTTATTACATGACTCGGTGTGTGTGTGTGTGTGTGTGTGTGAGAGAGAGAGAGAGGAGGGGGGAAGAACACACATGCACACGAGCACATAGCACAGGACAACTTGGGGAAGTCTGTCCTCTCCATTCACCATGTGAGTCTTGGGGATTAAACTCAGTGTATCAGGTTTGGGGACTGAGGCACCTCACTGCTATGTACAATGTCTGCGAGGCAAACAGACTTGCTCTTTTCATAGGACTAATGTCATTTAACTACATGCTTTATCATTAATAAACTACAGCAATGTGAGGACTACTCAACCTGGACTCCACACTCTTCATCCTGAAACAACACTATTGATAATGTATTAATAGTGAAGAAACCACATATGCTTTTATGAACTTTGTGCATTTTAAAAAAATATCCCAGAAGCCATACTTACACTTTGTAGAACAGTGATTGTTTCATCTTTGGAAAATAGATTTTGTGAAATAGTCAGCCCCTGGTCCTTTAACTTTAAGGATTCATCTTCAAGATTCTCATGATTAGACAGAGGAACTTCTTTCTTATGTTCTTCTAATTCATTGCTAAGTGGTTTAAATTGTTCTTTCAAATTCTTGTCAATCTCCAGAAGACTCTGCGGATCAAGCTGAGCCTGTGATGTGATGTCATTAAAAGGGTATTCTTGCGAACATGGAGCACATGCTTGTTCTGATTGTAGAGAGTTTGCTTTACCCTGGGATAGTCTAGTGAGCTCTGTCTGCTGAGCAAATGCTATGCTCATTGACACAATGACCTAAATGAATAAAGGAAACAAACAGAAAGATCAATTCAATTCTTAAACAGCAGATGGAACTGAAAAAGCAGATTATTGCTTAAGAGTATATAGATTTTAAAAAGCCCAACCTCAACCCAAACCAGTACTGCTTGGGTAGCCTAGAGCCTGAGACTAGAAAGCCCAGGGACCTAGGGTAAAAACAAAACACTGTTCTTCTAAAACCAAAACAACAACTACAAAAAACAAAACAAAACAAAAACAACAACAACCAACCAAACAAACTGTGACAGCAACAAAACAACTCCTAGAAACTCTGCTGTAATGTATCAGTGCCTTCTCAGTAGTTATCAGAGAAGCTCCCTCCGGAAGCAGATGGGAACAAATATAGAGACCCACAGCCAGACAACTGAAACACTCAGCTCTAAAAGGGATATCTCCATCAAATCCCTCCCCTCAAAACTCAGGGAACTATGATAAAGAGGAGGAAGAAAGGATGGAAGAGCCAGAGGGTACTGAGGAGGCCACAAGAAATAAAAGAAAAAGCCCTTCTAAATCAACATGAACAAAGCTCACATGAACCTACAAAGACTGCAGCAGGTCCTTTGCCTGTATACTATGGCTTCTAGTTTAGTGTATTTTACAGGACTCCTGAGTGTGTGAGTGAGAGCGTCTTTCTGATTATTGTGCCTTTCTTGGGCTCTCTTCTTGGTGTTTTTTTTTTTTTTAGTTCTGCCCAATTTCATGTGTTAGTTTTTCTTTTATCTTATTATATTTTACTATGTTTGGTTGTTATCTCTTAGAAGCCTGTTCTTTTCTAAGGAGAGACAGAACGGGAGTGGATCTGATGGAAGGGGAGGTGGTGAGCAGCTGGGAGGAGTAGAGGGAGAGCAAACCATAATCAAGATAAATTATGTAAGAAAAAATCTATGTAGAATAAAAAGAAAAGGCCTGGCCTTGTGCTTTTGACTGAAAAGCAATTCCAAAACCCTACAATAAAGTCGTGGGTAGACTCTACCATGAACTGGATGGTCGCATCCTTAATGTAAGGGAACTCCAAAATTAAAAGAAAATAAGTAAAAAAGGATTCTAACAAACAAGAGCAAGAAGTGTTCAGTTCAAACACACAAAAATAGATCCAGAGTGTTGAGTGGCAGTCCAGCCAGATGGTCCCGGAGAACAAACTCCAGGCCCCCTCCAATTCCCTAAACTTTTCTGCCCATCCAGTGGGGCATGCTCCCGGCTGCTACCTTTCTTTACCCCATGCTACTTTGCCCCCAAGAACTCCTTTTCATCTGTGGGGTACTTATATCTACCAGCACAGCCTGCTTCAGGGCGATGGGGTCTGGGGAGCCAGCTCCAGTGCTGAGGGGACCTAAGAGAGGGTAGACCTAGAAAAACTCGCAAGTATACAGTCAGTCACAGTAAAGATTGGACCAAGAAGCCAAGACTGTCTTGGAATCATTTGAAGGAAGAGATGGGCAGGTGCCAATGCAAGAATTCCTCCAACAACCTGAAAAGCAACATGATAACACCAGAATCCAGTGAACACGCAACAGGAGGACTTGAACACCCTAGCCCAGAAGAAGTAGAAGAAATCAATTTTAAATGTAACCATATGAAAATGATGGAGGCCCTTAAACAGGAAATCAAAAACTCTCTTAAAGAAATTAAAGAGAAGACAAACAAAAAGAAGAAATTAATAAATCCCTCAAAGATACCCAGGAAAACCAAGAAAAAGCAATCAAACAGGTAAAGGAAACAGTTCAAGACTTGAGAATGAAAGGGAGGTAATAAAGAAAGCACAAACTGGGGAATGGCTGGATATGGAAAATCTGTGTAAAAGAACAGGAACTATAGAGACAAGTATAATCATGAGAATACAAGAGTTAGAAGAAAGAATCTCAGGTGCTGAAGATACTATAGAGGAAATAGACAAACTGATCAAAGAAAACAGCAAATCCAACAAATTCGTAACACAAAACATCCAGAAAATCTGGGACACCAGATTTCCTCACCATATAAAACTCAAAACAAAAATTATACAGAATAAAGAAAGAATATTGGTCTGGTGACCAGGTAGGCTGGAAGGTCCCCGTAAGAGAGTGCTGGGCACCTTCAGCTTCTGCTGCAGGGCCTTCTGTGTTTCACTGGACTGCCCTACCCCCAAGTTCGTCCCTTTGTCTGCAGAGTCCTTGGACTACCAGGAGTCCCTGTTGCTGTGCTGAAGAGTTTCCATCCTGACGGGAACAGTTCCTGCTCCTGCACTGAGGAGATCCACCCAGAGAGTCAGTCACAGCAAAGATTAGACCAAGACACCAAGAACTCCTGGCTGCATTTGAAGGAAGAGATGGGTAGGCGCCAATGCAAGAATTCCTC
>LOEQ01005721.1:63730-77339 GCA_001685075.1 Bramus lutescens | reverse complement strand
GAGAGAGAGAGAGAGAGAGAGAGAGAGAGAGAGACAGAGAGAGACAGAGACAGAAAAGGCAAAATCTTAAATATTTTTAATTGATACAATTATTTAACAATGTATGTGTAATTATACAGGAAAATTATGACTCAAAATGTATTACATACAACCAATAAAATCCACCTGCTGAAGGCTCAGAGGGAACAGAGACCATGTTCCACATCAACGATAAACCTACCTTACTGATTTCTTCTTCCAATCGTTCTTGATATTGTTTCTCCATCATCATGGTTATGTCTCTTTCTTGCCTCCCTTCAAATCCATCAGAACACTAAATGAAAAAGCAAAAGATGACAGATTCATTTATACAAATTGTATTACCACCTACTTTTATGCTCTTAATCTCAAAATGTTTCTAAAATATCATCTTACCAAACTTCTGGATACTTTTTTAACAAAAATCAAATTTCAGTTGTTTTTAATTAAAAACATCAATTCTAATAATTCTAATAAAATATACTTGCTACTGTGAAAAGGGAGAAAGACATTTACACTTATAATAAGCAATTCTAAGACAACTTAAGGGTACCTAAAATAAGATTATGCTTCCTTTAAGTTAAATGTCAAGTTGGGATCACATTTCTTGGTTAATATTTTTTCTTCTTCTTTATAGTTAGTTATATGATCCAATTTTCCACAAATACAAGGAAAGTTTGTCAGCATAACACAAGGATTTCTTGAAATGCAGACATTCTTAGCATCAAAGTATTTAATGGGTCAGTTTTGTTTTAATGTGCTGTTTACATTTATTCATTTTGTGACTATGTGTGTGCACGTATATGTCACTGTAGGCATGTTACAGCCAAAAGTTCAACAGGTGGGATTCTATTTTCTTCTACTATGTGTTTTTCGGAGATCAAACTCAGGTCTTCAGCAGGTGCCTTCGCCTGCTGAGCCATCTAGAAGTCCTTATCTCAGACATTGCTGTCTCTGGCTCAGGATACCAGTCTATGGAGTGCAGAAGTTCATGGTCAGGTGGGCTTGGCCTTCTTTGCTTCTGTTGTGTTGCTGTCCTGCCCAAGACTTTAGAGCTGTCATGATCTTCCCTATTGACTCATTCACATAGGTCACAAACCAGCTCTCTAAAGCTGGAGCCAGGAGGAAGTGGAAGAACTTAAGTGGTGTTGCATGGTCACAGTGGGACACAATGCCTTGGTTGTGTGACACAGAAGTAAAGTCAGTGGTTCTGGGCCATAGACAGCAGTGTTCCCACGATGCTCACCTCACATATGAGCTGCTTTGTCACTCAATCCAGGACAGCAACATCATCAAGATGTTCTCCTAACACCAAGTATTCAGTGAGGAGGGTCCAAACAGCCACACACTCAAGTCAAGGTGCTTGTCAGCATCTGCAGTGTCCCCAGCTCCCACGATGTTCAGTCTACAGCACATTGATGTCTTCCCCATCTTCTAGCTCCTGAATCCAGAGCTCCTCGGCAATTGGCAGCATAGACCAACACTCACCTTTTCTTTCTGAGACTCAGGCACTTCACATTTGCTTTGAGTTTTAGACTTAAAACGTGGGGGCTTTTTAGGTCTATCACCATGAAAGAACTTCTAGGCCACGTCCACAGGGGTGGAGGGTGGTCTGGAAATGGGTTCTGGGTCCCACACAGGTTTGCTCTAGCTTCTTTGGAACCTGGGGCTTCTTGGAACTGTCAGTGCTCCTTTGGCCTCTAGGTGCTGGCTAGGGTCCTCGTCCTCCTCTTCAGAGATGGCACTTGACAGGCACTGGCAGCAGGCACAAAGGTCTCCACTTTCCCATACCACCTCAATTCTTCCTCTTGGCCTGCCGTTTGTCTTTCTTGCAAGAGATACCCCTGCTATGCCTGGGAGCAGCCTCCATCTCACTCACAGAACAACAATCCATGCCCACTTATGTAAATTTCTTTCAAACAAATAATTCACATGGAGTGCAAGAGGATGCAGAATGTAGTTATTATTCTGTCCTTGATGCACAGAATGAGAGAGAGCAATGATCTTTATCATGTCTGAATGCAGATGAAGAACAGAGCTCTGCTGCAGATTAGAAAATCATGCACTATGCAAAGAGCTTTTATAGAAGGTATGACATCTGCCAGATGAGGACCCATCCATCAGCACCATGACCTGGGATTACAGGCATTCCTGAACACTGGACAAAAGATGGCCTGTCCTGCTTCCTACAGCAGTAAGATCAGGGCACTGGAACTGATTTCCTATGCATAAATCAGTCACAGTCACACACACACACACACACACACACACACACATATGTAATGTTATAATAAGAAAGAAAAAGACCATCAATTTGAGAGTAGGAAGGGCACATGGGGGAGACCCAAGGATGGAAAGGAACAGGACAGATGATGTAATCAATTATCACTATACTATAATCAAATGAAAAATTAAAGACAAATTTAAATTGTTAACATGGATAAGCAACCACAACCACCACAAACAAAATAGACCTCACATTAACTTTCTCTTTCTCAGTGTTTTTCTCATGCTATGAAAATAAGGCCAGTTTCTTTTTTTTTTATTAAAAATTTCCACCTCCTCCCCTCCTTCCATTTCCCTCCCCCTCATCCCTCTCCCTCCCTCTCCAGTCCTAAGAGCAGTCAGGGTTGCCTGCCGTGTGGGAAGTTCAAAGTCCTCCCCCCTCCATCCAGGTCTAGGAAGGTGAACATCAAAACAGACTAGGCTCGGCAAGTTTCTTTAAATATTTTAAATATTTTGTCTTTACTAGTAGACAGTTATTATAACATTCATAAAATGAGAATAAGAAAATCAGGTTATTTAAGTGTTTAACAATAAAAAGAATAAATACAATACCTCTGTGGTGCTGGTGATATGTTCATTTAGACAATTTCTATGGAACACTGCTTCCTGTGTATCAGATTCTTTAACCACCGAATCAATGCAGACCCTAAATATAAATAAAAGACGGTTACTGATGGTATTAAGGGTTTTCAGTCATTTCCAAAATTTATAGCATACACATATATACTGGGAAAGGGGGAAACAAAAAGTGATACGCCAAGGCTTACAGATACTGTAACTTAAGCCTCATTTCTGTCTAACTTTTATACTTAAAGCAACGTAACTAAAAGAGTAGTTTTGTAGATCAACAAATAAACCGTACAAAGTTTTATAGTGTATATTAAGGTATGTCTGCAGGCATTAGTTTTACAAATTTATTGAAGATACTTTGTCTAGTAAAAACAATAAAATCTCAATTTTATTAAAACATATTTAACACACACAAGCCTGCTAGGAGGCACATACCAACAGTCAGAATGATCACTTACAGTGGGACTGAGGTACAATGGCAGGAACAGAATGTTCCTACTTAACATAGTTATTTTCAACTTGTTGTTTTTAATCTCTTCTTGTGTATTCTTCAGTATATGTCTTGATTTTACATTGTTCTACAAGCATTCATTAATTTAACATATTTTTCTAAAGTGCTTAGTGTGCATAATGAAAATAAAGCAACATGAACATTTAGGAACACAGAAGGTAAATGGAGAAAATCATAATTTTTATTTTTAGCAAATATAATTACTCACTCCCTATTCATTTGTGACCATACTGCCTTCTTTGTTTCATTCTCTTATTTTTCTTTTCTAATTTCTATTTTTTCCTGTTCTGTTCTACTTTTCTTTCTCCTATTTCCTCTCATAGTTTTTCTGTCTAAAACTGACCATATACAAATGATTTCACTGTCGAGCTTTGTAAGTTAACTTCCAGTGGCATTTCACCCCTTCCAACTGTTCAGAAATATAAACAATGTTACAATACCCAATATTACAGTTGATGCTTTCATCTTTACTTATGATTAAAAAAAATCTCATAGCTTTTAAGTGTAATACCTAAAATCCTGACACTTCATTGGCAATGACTTCATTCTGTGTGTAACCTTTATTGGTATTTATCCCAAACCGAAAAAGGCCAGTTTGGTAACACTGAATTCACTGCTGCCCTCTAGACCTGATGTGTCCACTGGTTGCTTCCTATGTGATCTCACCCTTAATATAAATGCAGTCAAGTCCCACATTCTCTACCGAACACAGGATCACAGTATTTTTCTAGATGTTTCTAATAACTTGCCTATCACATGCATCAATAGTCATCCTTTGTTATGTTTCCTGGTATTCTAGTAGGCAATATTACAGAAATGTGCAATGAGAATGTTACAGACATGGGCTTAAATTCCAATAGTTTATAGCCCCAATCACTACTATCTCTTAATCATTACTCATGAATAATTTATGAATAATGCTCACTTCACAATTACATTGAAATGCCTTAGAAAATGCCACTTTATATACATCTCATTCATTTTTAAAAAATAAATTTAAAAGTATATTAAAGGCATTCAATATAATTAGGCACCTCCTAGCAAATACATTGTAGCAGAATCACCTCACTGATTGCCCAATGGTCTCACGTTCCCTGAGGCCCTTTCTCCTCCAAATTTCCTTTCTGCTTTCAAATAACAATGTGTTCTTTTGCCCCTCCTTCACCTTCTCCAGCACCCCCAACACAAGACATAAAACTCACAACTAGAAATGATTTTTAGCATATAAAATAGCATTATGAAAAATAAAGTTAACCAAGACAAGTTCAATATTCAAATAACACCTAGACAGAATCAAGATCAACATCTAATAAAATTTGGAGTGCATGCAAAAGATTTTTAAAAATTAGTCTAATTAATGATAAAATTATCAACCCTTCCTATAGTATACTTATACGGACAAATTTCATACACAGTACAACTTTTAAGACAAAATACAAATTTAAAACAAATACAAGATAAAATGTGTTTACTGAACTGACAGCGGCATTTGACCCCGTTGTGATCAAGTACACACTCTATACCTTTCATTGCACAGGTTTACATCAATTGCTGCATCTTCAGGTTTTCTCATCAATATTGTTTCTTCTGATGTACGTTCATCAACGTTTTGTGTGTCATTTTCATCCTGTGTAAGTTGGTGTAAAGGCAGAGAAGACAAGACAAAGAGAAAACCTGTCATCTTAGAAACAGCAAGTCCTACTTCTATACTGGTACGAGATGAAACAGAAACATTTGGGCATGATGTTAAACCCACAGGGTACCTGAGTTTTTTTTTTCAGCTCATTATTAAATAAAGTCAGACAAGATGAATATAGGATGCTATGAAAACCAGTGAGTAACAGGATACAAACTATGCTCCAAAGGCTATTTCAATTGGTCACTATTCTATTAAGCGTCCTCTACTACATGCGTACCTCCTGAATATATTTCTTATTTCCGTTCTTGTATGTCTATGTGTGTGATTATGTGTATGTACATGCATGTTTGTGGATATACATGTTATATGGGGGTGCATCGGCATGGAAGTCAGAGGTCAATAGCAGACGTTTTCCTCTTTCAGTCTCTCAGTTTTTTAGACAGTTCCTCAACATATTTGGAACCTGTCATTTAGGCTAGACTAGTTGGGAAGCTGGCTAGCCCCAGGGAATACTCCTGTCTCTACCTCCTCCAAACTGGCATTACAGGACATGCCACCTCTTATAGGGTTTGGAGGGTTAAACTCAGGTCCTCTTCTTGCACAGCAAGTTCTTTACTGAGACATGCTTCAGCCCTGAGTATGTCTAAAAGGGAACTCTTACCTAGTACTTCCTAGAGGGAAAAAATAAAAAACCATCAGATAATATCATAACTTTACAGACTAATATTTTACTATCTCTATTCAATTCATTCAGAAACATTGACTGAGCCTTTACCATGTGCAATCCAAATGCTGTGCTGACAGGAAGGACTAAACACAGGATTCTCTGATTTCAAAGTTTGGAATTTTGTGGCAGAGGTAGATTAGTAAACACATATAATAAAATAAAAAGTCATATGATACAAATAGATGCTTAACAGAGAACATTAAAACATCAAAGAAAAAAGGGTAACCAGGCATCTAGGTTAAGGGAAGTTCAGAGGAACAGAGGGAAAGATGTCTATGCCTAGGAAGGCAGGAGAAGATGACAAAAGGGAACACTTAAACCAACTTTAACAAGAAACAGGTACATGGCAAAAAGAATGGAGAAGGATGGGTACCACTGGGCAAAAGGAATAGCACTGCAACAAAGCCCAGGAGTGAGAGTTTGGGTTCATCTGGCTGGGACAATGATGCTCTGTAGTCCTGACCTCATACCAAGGGACTTGGGATGTTTCTGCAGTCACAGATAACTTGCTGGGTTAAACCATTCATTATCCAATGTGCAAAGAAGAGTTTGGAAAGCAGTTTTGATAAAGACTGGCTGATAAGCTTTTCTCTTGGCAGTAATTAAAACACCTATCAAAGAGCTTTGTGTGCTGCTACAGACCTGCCTGTATGGTAATTGTAAGTTACCATTGCTACATAGAGAAGTTTTATGGTCTGGTCAGTGTAAAATCTTTTGGTTGATTATCTACGACTTGAGAGAAAACTTTGGACTCCTAGGCTCAGGTGAGCGTTGTTGGTACACAATTTGAACATGTTATTACACTCACACTGAAGAATTACAGTGTGTCAAGTGATTCTATTGAGAGAGGACACATGCACCTCCTTTCCTTGGGACTTTGGCCATGCATCCTTAAAAGCCCTTCCAAACCAAACTTGCCATGTGTCCTTTTCTGTGATGGGTCCTAGCCCTATATACAACTAAAAATCTTGAAAATTTACCTAAGCATTTTAGCAGAACTGAATGACAAAAACTATCTCAAATAGTCTCTTTTGCAATTTTTTTCCTACAACTTGAAAATAAGAACATTAATCACCGACAATATGTGCTGTATTTTTGTGATATGGCTATTAAGTTATATTATGTTGTATATATCATCTTATCTGATTTTAAGAATACATTATAAAATAACTAAAACAGAAGAAAACTGATATATATGGATGATGTGTGATAAACTCCAGTAAACAATAAAAGGAAAGGCATTTAAAAAATGAAATACAATTGTTTCATTTACTTTAACATTCAACATTCATATACATTTCATCATGACTTAAAAAAACCATCTCAGTGAGTTACATAGCATTCAATTTCTGGAAATTTCTTCGGCTCCCTGATACAAATGCTCTAACACAAACATATAAATGGTTACTATTTCTAGTATTCTTTCCCATGTCCACTCATTTTAGACCTTCTTGACTGACAGAACAGTGGGCAATAAAACAAATGCAAACTCCTCATGCTCTATCCCACAGACCTTGCTTAACCGCGTCTGCAGTGCCACGAGCTTGCTGTATTCATCTGATAATTTGCTGAGAAGGGTTTGCACGTGACCTTGAAAATCTGGGGAAAAACAATTATAATTTTACTTCACAATACAAGTTTGCCTTTTTAAAAATTGTATGGTTTATCTACTTACAAGTTTAGTGAAAAAAATCTGGTAGCAATAAAACCCATATATCAAATAATAAAAAAAATTTAAAAATCATTACTGTGAAATAAGTGGTATAACATTAACTTGAAAACTTCATCCCAAGATACATTAGTTTCTGTAGCTATTTATTAGTGGGTTGCTTATTACCTATACAAATATACTGGGAACATACATCTGTCAAGGAACACCAAGAAATTCAAGATGTAATATGAAGAAAGTTATCTCTTTCTTTCTTTAGCCCTGGTTGGTCTGGAATTGCTAAGCAGACCCAAATGGCCGAGGAATCCCAGAGATCCACCTGCCTCTGTCTCTTGAGCATGAGCATTGAGAATAAGATTTGCACCATGACACCTGGCAAAGGATATTTCTTAATCTATCTCACTTCTCAATTGTTTTGTTATTCATTTTTAAAGTTATAAAACATAAATTTAAACTTAGTAAACTCAGTAATTTTTTAAAGATTTTAAAAGCATCTACAGTTAGAATCATTAACACAAAGAATTAAAATACAGAAATGGGTGGGAATAGAGAAATAGAGGAGAAAGAAACAAAAAAAGTAGAATGTATAAATCATCCAGAGTACAATTGTTAGACTACAAAGCCTAAAAGTATATAATAAATATAAAGTTCATGCCTAAAGATAAGACACTAAGATTGAAAACACATCTATAATTAATTTAGGATTAAAGCTATGTTTATAAGCAATTTACCTGAGCAAATTAAATACTGTTTAATAGTATGGTAAGCTTTTTTACCTTGAACTTGGTATCTATACTCTTGTAATTGTAGATTTCGATTTTGATTGTAAACATTAGAATTCTCCTTGTCTTCTACATTCTTTTCACATTTTAAAGGAGTATAGTGTTTATCAAGAAAACTGTTCAGATTCTGTTAAGAAAATTGAATATTTTAAATTAAAACTTTGATTTCTTCTAAATATTATAAAACATTATTAACCTAAAGGTGAAAGGTCAAAATAGTATGAATGGAATCTTAATTCCCTCTTCCTCCACATGTGAAATCAATCTGCAGAAAAACCACGTTTCTCTTTGACATGAAATTATTCTTTTATCAGGAAGGGATTGATAATCTTAATTACACAAAATAATGTGCTTTTTTTCTGCTTCTTTTTAACACTGGAATATATCATGAAGTGTAAGTGTTCACTCCCTACCATGGCTCCTACTCTCTACCTTGAAAATATCTCATACTATGTCAAGTATCCTTGAACATCCATCACAAAGTGAGAAGTTCAAAATGACAATTACAGAGGTCGGCCAAACCCAGCAAAAAGAGTATATATCAAGTAAGAGATTGTGCTAGTGTCCTTTCTATGATATGTAAGTGTGTGCTTGGTGGTCTGCACATACACAAAGTTAAAAATATCCAGCACAATATCCAGTTGTTACCCAGAACAACTGATAATACACTAGAATTTCAAATATGATTTCATGTTCTGTGACTTGATAAGCCATCCAAGTTAGTTTTCCCTTTGTCCTTCACACAATTGGAAATAAACACTAATGATTTAAAAGATTTAAAAACCAAATAGTTTATTGCTGCTATTTCCTGCAAGTTCAAAATTTAAACCACACTGTCACTGGTTGAGCATAATTCCAGCCCAATCACATGGTAGCACTGATCCCATGGCACCCTTCATGAACCAACTGGGTCCCAGAAAGGTTAACTGGTGCCTCTCTGAGAAGAGCAATGCTTATGCTATCTGCTAGGCTGGAGGTATATAAATTTCTTTGTTATTTTTCTGCACTGACAGAGATTGAATCCAAGATCTTAAATGTAACAGACAAACTCTGAGTCACTGATCACATCCTTAGCACCAATTTCTTTTGTTCCAAACTGGCTATCAGTAAAAAGCCAAATGTTCATTTAAAATTTAGTACTCAGGAATACTTTCTAAGTAAAGTTCTATATATAAGATTCAGGAAAACATGGGTGGATGATTCTGCTTATTAGATCAGGAGCAATTTAGACTTTGACAGTTCTTGTCCAAATCCTCCTATCCCAATCTTTTTTTTTTTTTTTCTTTTTCTTTTCTGGTTTTATGAGACAGGGCTTTTCTGTTGTTTTGGAGCCTGTCCTGGAACTAGGTCTTATAGACTAAGCTGGTCTCGAACCTCAAAGAGATCCGCATGTCTCTGCCTCTCAAGTGCTGGGTGGGATTAAAGGCCTGCACCACCACTGCCCAGCTAAAACCCCTTTTAAAGGACCATTTTACCTCTGAAATAGAACAGCACTCCTCAGACACTGCCTTCTCAAGTCGTCCAATGAGCACAGGCAAAGGCTCTTTATGACCGCCTAGCAGGAAACATGCCACGTGTGAGCCATTCACTGTACATGTGGAAGTAATACTGTCCTATTTAACTGTTTCAAATAGAAGCTTCCCCAAAATAAGACACATTTTAAGTTCTTCCAAATTTATTTTCCATTATGTAATTTAACTGCCTCAATAAATTTCTAAGATTTGCAATTTCTATTCTGTAAATGGATAAAGAGCAGTGACCTATACCGTAACACAAGAAATACATCTATATACTTATCCATTAAGTACATCATTGCAAAACTCAAATAAAACTTCCACAATTGAGTCTTTACTTTTTCGCACAGGGTCACAGTTCAGTGGTTGGGTACTTTGACCATCATGTTCAGGCCCTGGGTTTCAGCCCTAGAGCCACAAAATTAAGTTAATTATTAAAATAAAAAAATTTTAAATGTTTACCATTCTCTTCTCCTCTTCAGAAACACTTTTAACTACTCACTGAACTGTTTTATCACCTCCAAAGAGAACAACCAACCGTCAACAGAAAACACTGGGTAGGTTTTCTGAAGACAGTATTAATATAAACGTGTTCAAATACAAGTAAAATCTTACTGAATTAAAACAAAACAAGACTAAAAAAACCCCAAAGAACTCTTGAAATAAAAACCTGGCATCATTCTTTAAATGACTCTTGAAATCTTACTTTTTTCAACAGAGCAATTCAACTAGAACCTTAAGAAGCATCTCATTCCTTATGGTAAATATGAGAGCCAAAGGCAGCTAAATGACAGGAAGCCCTCAACTGCAGCTACCCCACAACAGGTTCCACCTTCCACTGTGACTTCTACAAAGTACTTTCCACAGTACCATCAAGGTTTTCCTGCTCACCCTCCATCTCCAGATGTCACTGCTCCGTTCTTGGCCTAGGGGCCTCTGGTCTTCTTCCATGGTGATTCTATTTCTTATTTCCAGCCTAAAAGTCTGCCTTGGGTTTTAGACTTCCCCTTTCAACTCATTAGTACTATTTCTTTTCCTAGTCAGGAACACATACTTAACTTAGTATGTTCTAAACTGACTTTCTCATTTGTCTATGGTCTGCTCCCCCTGTTAAGTGAAATCACCTTAATGCGGTTACAAAGGTAAGAAACTTGAAGGTCATTCTCATCCCTCTCACCCTTACTGCTGCTATAGACTGCCAGAATGGCATGGAGTTTTCACTGTTAAACTCCACTCGCATTTCCTGTCCACTCTCAAGGATATTTAGCTCAACATTTTATTGGAACTATGGCTAAAGTTGTTTAACTGATCTTTCCATCAATTATTTCATTTTTCCCAGTTAATCACACTGGGGTCATCTTAAATAAAAATATCACCGTTGCTTCCTCTATTTAACAGTCCTGCCGTAGGTCTGTCTGATCAGTAGGAGGGAGCTTAAGCATGCTTCACTCAAGACATAGGATTCTAACCAGGCACTGACCACTCTGCTGCACAGGATTCTAATCAGGCACTACCTACTCTTCAGCATATTTCCCACTACTTTCTTATGCAACTTTGAACTTTCAGTTCTTCAAAATGGATCCCCAAACTTTGACCCAATTGCTCCTGCCTCATTGTCACAGGAAACACTAAGCTTCTGGCCTTTCTCTCCCACTCTTTGCGTTCATCCTGGATCAACTGGATTTAGTCTGGTATACTTCAAATTACAATGCAGCCAATCATTAGAATATGCCATAGACAGATGTGCTAATGTTTCTATAGTGGTGACCCAGCATGCATGGTAAAGCAGGGTTTACAAGTTGTCAGTCTTGTCACTTGACATTCCAGGCACTTCCTGACTGGATTATACTTCCATGTGAAAATGATGCAGTGATTTTTGCTTTCTTGGGTACCTCAATGCTAGGAAGTCCAGGTATGGGATGGAAAGCCACCTTATCCCATGGACCTGAGACAAGGACAGAGTTACAGACTGCTTACTTGTGTCATGGACATGGTCAGAAGCTGTTTACCTGTTTCTTGTGTCTGAAGAGCCTGCAGCTGGCACTGGTGCATTTTTTGAAGCTCGTCCATCTTTTTCTCTTGAGCAGAAACAAGCTCGTCTCTGAGGCTACAAAGAGCTTCATCTCTTTGCTTTTCCATATATTCACGAACCTGATCTGCATGAGCTGAATAAACAAGGGAAAGGCAAATCCGTTGGGCTTCCATCTGCAGCCTTAAATCATCCTTAAAGTGAACAGATATAAATATTAGGAAAAGTTAAAATTACAGTTTAACTTCTATTTCTTCACATGCACTGGACTTCAAAGGAGAAAACGCTTGAGTTTTACATTTCCTTATGAAGAAACTGGTCTGCTTCAGCCATCCTGCAGATGCACTGGCCTACCTGTGTCTCTCACATTATCACAATGTAATAATGAATTGGGATACTTAGTATAACTAACAAGATTTTTATTTTTTAAATAATATTTACATGCTAAAATGATAATAATGTAATAAACACCAATGTACTCAAAACTCAAATTAATAAATAGTAATATATTTCTGTTTATTCTATTTTCTTTATATCTCTTTAGATTTAGAAAGAAAACATTAGAGACAAAATTTAATTCATGATGTTTGATTATTTCTTGACCACAAGTAACTGTAACTAAAAATTTGGAATGTGTCTACTCTTATTTTCCAGTGTACATGTAAATAGCATATTATACTGAGTATTTGTTGTGTAATTATACAAGTGGCATTTATGTTGTAAGTTTCTTTGCATTCCATATCAATATCCTTCTGATATCAATCCACATATATGACAGGTTAATTTAATTGTAGTGTAGTATAAATGAGCCACAACTGGTCCATTTTCCTTTCTAGATCACTGGTAAGCATGGGGCATTTTCAATCAAAAGGCAGTAAATTATTACATTGATCTACCTAAGACAAATGAGGAAACGTTTCAATGGAGAGCTGCCGGCATTTGTCAGACTCATCTGGAATGTTTGCTGACACAAGTTTATGGTATCTGTCCTCTGATCTTTGATTCAGGAAGTCTACAAAATACTAGTTCAAGCCTGTTTCTAATCGCTGCTGCTGTCCAGTGACCCCACTCATCCACGCAGGAATGTAACTGCTGCTCATAGATAATACACAGGCGTAACTTTAGTAGATCTTGCCACCTGATTTTTTTTACAAATTGAATTAATTTTAATTATAATAAAAAATGTGATTGCTCACATCCTTGTATCCATATCAATAAGTCACAGTTACTTTGCCAATGTGATGGGGATAAAATACTATTTCACTCATATGACTTTGTTAGGTTAAGATACTCTTTATGCTGTCATTTTGGTTTCTTATTTAAGACACATATCTGTCCATATTTTTGGTTCATTAAATTCTTTGTATTTCCTCATGTATTTATACCCTCTTTATAGTCCATTGTTTATAATGTGGAAATATATGATCCTAATAATTAAGCCTGTTTTAGGTACTGTTCATAAAGAGACATGGTAAATTTCTTAATGCTTTCTTTGAGTTTGTTCTTTCTAATTAAAGTTTCCCTCTGTCTTAACTTTCTTATGTGTATGTCTTTAGCTAACATAGAGTTAATTTTTCCTAAAGAGGAAGGACCTAATTCTTCAGCTTCTCACCTTTAATGTAAAAATCAGTTGTCATAAAGCAATTATTGAATTTTATGAGCTTTCCCTGCTATCTTGGCTTATTGATTTAAGTCTCTTCTCAAATATTACCTCACCAGAATAGCCTCCCCTATACTTTGTACTCATTTTTGGGGTATCGGGATATTCCTTTACATTGAAGAATGTAAAGACCAGAGCAGGGGTGGGCGATGGAGGCAGAGGCAGGTGGATCTCTGTGAGTTCGAGGCCAGCCTGGTCTACAAG
>LOEQ01005721.1:39310-52632 GCA_001685075.1 Bramus lutescens | reverse complement strand
CATCTGTAATGAGGTCTGGTGCCCTCTTCTGGCCTGCAGGCATACACACATACATACATATTAAATTGTATACATAATAAATAAATAAATATTTAAAAAAAAAAACTTGTTATCTAGCTGGGTGGTGGTGGTACATGTCTTTAATTCCAGCACTTGGGAGGCAGAGGCAGGTGGATCTCTGTAGTTCGAGACCAGCCTAGTTTACAGAGTGAGTTTCAGGACTACTGGCTCCATAGCTACTGGGAAACCCTGTCTCAAAAAAAACAAAAACAAACAACAACAACAACAAAACATGTCTCTGCATTAAGGAAGAGAATATAATTGGATTGACTTTTCCATTTTTTTTATAGAAGTGTCTTTATACTTTGTAGTGCCCCAGTGTGTTTCTAGGTAACATCAACATGCACATTTAACCCCAGGTTTTTTCTGAAGAGGCTGGAATGGAAGTATGCTGACATTTTCATCAGTGTCCCATCCCTCATTGATTTCATCTTGACTTTCCGCATAGCAGATTTCAGTGTAACCCTTATAAGGGACTCACATTCTTAATGGTTTTAAGTCACATTGTCTTGTGGTTTACACCAATTTTCTCTCAGACTGATCACACACACACACAAAGTGTCTTCACAGGAGTGATTTCACTCTAGATTATGCAGTTAAATTTTAAGTGTGACTATTTCAGCTGTGTTTCTACAATCCTCATTTTAAACAGGCTTGTTTATGCTATGTACAAGAACAAAATTACAAGATGATCTAAGTGGCCACTGCAAAGCCCCATGTGTAAAGAGGACTCATGCACTACCATCCACACGCACAACAAACTAAAGCCACGGGTGACGAGCTCACCCTCTGCATTACTTCAGGCCCGCAGGTGGCCCTCCTTTCTTCCAGTTCTCCAGTTAGTTCTTCAATCGTAAGCTGTTTTCCAGCCAAATCATTTTCCATCATCTCCAGACAGGTCTGACTGGACTGAGCTCCTTGTTGAGAACAATTATCAAATTCTTCTTCCTAAATCAATCCAAGGTTTTAATAATTCAGTACTAGCAACATGCCTCAGGGAGGGGGATGAAATTTAAAATTCCACAGCAAAGTCCATTTTAAAACATTCCAATATCCTGTGAGTTCATTAGTGGGAAAACCTGCACTCTTATTAATGAGATACATACCTCAACAGCATAAACAGGAGTTCTGCACTATAAAAGAAGATAACTTTTTTTTAAAATATTAAAAACAAATAGAAGTATATGCAGGAAAAGTTTTGTTAGTAAGCTGGGGTCTTTACACAGTATAAAACATTAGTAACATGAGTGATATAATTACTATAGTATAAAAACAATTGGCAGGCTTTCCTGTTTTTGTCACAAAACAGCAGCCATTTATCTGTCCCCAAACAAAAACAAACAATTTCTGATATCTTATGATGTTAAACTGAATGTAATTTACCTGACAACAGTGTTTCACTGAGCATGGCTCCCAAGTGTGGGGGCTACAGACACACATTTTCATACTTTCCATGTAGGTGCGAAGGATCCTAGCTCATGCTTGTGTCACGAGCACTTTGCTCAGTTTAAGCATCAAAAACACATACAACAAGTTCAAATGCTAATCATTTCTCAAACACCTGAGTGCTTACAATGCACCTGCTTCTCTTCCAATCACCACTAATTCCCCTCATATTGCTTCTCCAAATAGAGGGTAATTTGATAGATTATGGTCTGCTATAACTTTCGAGTGTGTGTATGCGAGGTCAGAGTTCAATGTCAGGGGTCTTTCTCAATCACTCTCCAACTTATTCTTTGACGTAGGGATTCTCATTGAACCTGGAACTCACTGATTCAGGAAGAGTGACTGACCCCGAAGTCCCAGGGATCCTCCTGTCTTGGTCTCCCCGGTGCTGTAATTACAGAAACTAACAACCATACCTGAACTGACCATAGGTGCAGAGAAACCACACCCAGGACTTCATGCTGTACAAGTACTTTACTAAGCCACCTCCCCAGCCCCTGAAAAGGCCTTCAACACTTCTCTAACTTACCTCTCTTCTTCACCTGTCTGGTTTTCTCTAAAATGAAAGATCACTTCGGTAGCCTAGACAACAGGCTACTATAGTTGACAGGCACAGTGAAGAAGCCCCCAGTAGAAGGCTCTTAAGTACACTGTTCATCATCATCTTTTATGATCATAATTGCTTTCTTAGGCACCAGACAGGCATGCTAAAAGCTGAAACCCAACTGTGTAATCATAGAAATGTTTGCATGAACCTAAAGAACTTCCCTAAATGCTTCAGCATCACATTTGGCAATGGTTCCCAAATTATTTAGGATGTTAACATTAGTCACAGCAATGCCCACCTCCACCAAGCCAGAGTACTGAAGGCTGGGAATAAGTCAGTACTTGTAGTTCATATTGGAAGAACCTGCCAGGATCTGATAGCCAACCCTGACCAAGGCACCAGAAGTATTAGAGAGGAACTAGTGAAGGAAAGTTCCCTGTTGGGATAAGACAGTAATGATGATCAAACATGTAAAATGGGCAAATATTTAAAGGTCTCCATCTTCTTCTATGGAGCATTCACTTTCTCCAGCATATTGAATGCGTTGCAAGAACTTGAAGGGATTGATCTTGCATTATTAACATGCAGCAACCTTCTTTACTCTTTCTGGTAAACTTCGGTATAAAGTGCACTTTATCAGGTATGAGTGCACCTACTCCTGTGTTGTTTTTTTAAGCTTCCTCTTGCCTGGCATATGGACTCTGATACACTCATTTTCAATCTAGTGTGTCTGTGCCAGTAAGATGTATTTCTCACAGACAACAAATAATTGTACCTTGTTTATTTTTTCAGCCAATTAATTGTGTCTTTTAATTGGAAAGTAGAGATTAATTACAATTAGTGCTATTATTGAGAATACTTTGCTATTTCCTAGAACTCTTGATTGTTTTCTGGTTGTTTCAAGTTTTCTTGTTTTGGTTTGTTTTTTTTTTTGTGCCCCCCCATCTATATTAGGTGTTTATTAATTGCAAAGTGAGATATAAATGGCTTTTTCCTATTTTTTCTCGGTTCATCTACTCTTTCTATGCTTACTCTTCCCTGTGCTTTTGTGACTGAGACTGTATCTGTTGTATCTGTGTGTGTGATTTGTGGGAGTATCTTTCACACTGCCAGCTTGGTTGACACAAATGGCTTTAGTTTGTACTCATCTTTAAAAGTTTCAATTTCTTCTATTCTAAAAGATAACTGTTTTGGCATAGTATTCTTGAATGATAGTTTTTAGAGGTTGTGATTTTAAATTCATACTGACCACAGAGGAAATTCTACATACTGTGAATCAGACACCCATTTATTTATTTGTTGTTGGTTATTTTCCTGGTCAGTCTACTAGTAAGTATATTCTTAGCTCCAAAACACATTAAATTTGTTAAGTATCAAAGGTTCTAAGCATATTATTTATATAAAATTGTGCTATACTAATTTAAGCATAAACGGTTCTCTTTTCTATTTGCAATCTACAACACATCGAAACTTATGAAATACACTAATTGCTGACACATTTAGAAAAAGAGAAATGTTTTTATGTTCTCTGACTCTGGACCAAAGAAATGGTTTTCATAGTTACAAGATTAAGACAAATAAAACACACTTATCACCATCACATAAAGAGATCTAATCCACTTGAGAGTTTCTCACCTAACATCACAAAACGTTCCTGAAGGTTAATGCAAAGCCACACATTTGTGAAAAGCTTTACTCAAAACAAATTATATATATATGTATATATATATATACACATAANACTCAAAACAAATTATATATATATATATATATATACACATAAATATAAAAATAGCTGTGCTAAATAAGACCAGTCCCCAGTGGTCTTCCATCTGGAGACCCAGGACTAGAGCCTCTCCCAGACACTGATCAGAATCTTTATGTATTTAAAGATAAAAGTATGGAATAGTTAATATGTCAGTGAACATTGTAAAAAATGGCAGCAGTAGAACGTGTGTGACTTCCTAACCTCGTATGCTGTTATTTTATTGTATTTATAGAAATGCAACAAAACCATGTAAAAGGTCAAAGCATCAATAACCAGTAATTTTAGTAAATAAAATGACTATCTTTACTTGTAACATTATTTATATAATGTTATGAAATGGTAATCTTACCTCTAAAGAACTATGGTTGTCAGCTAAGGAAGAAATTTCACCTTCGGGCTAAAAGAAAAGTAAAACAATTTACAATTATGCCTTCTCCCCATATTTTACTTCCACTAAGCAACTGCTGTTGGTAGCATAATGAAAGCTACTACATAAAATGCTCACAACCCAGGTAATATGCTTCCAAACCTAGTACAAAGTATTCAGATCTTTAAAATCTCACCTATGAATTATTAAGCATTAATATTTTTCTCCATATTAAAAAAAACAAGAGGACATGCTCTTATATACAGTACCTACCCTTTGTAAGCCAAAAGTATCAAAGTATAATTTCTCTAAACTTTCTAACTCCTAAATAAAAGAGTCCTAAACGATATTATCAGGAGTGTCATTTCTTCAAAAGTATTACCAGATCTTCATGCTAAAAGTAATTATTTGAAAAGAAATAACACCCTTTGTTGATATAATGCTTTTATAGCTTAAAAAGCTTTCATTTAAAACCATTTGCAGGAGGCTACAGAAATGGCTCAGCAGGTAAGAACATTTGCTGTTCTTGCCAAGGGGTCCACAAGCAGCTAGCTGTAACTCCAGTTCCAAGGGCTCTAGTGCTCTCTTCTGGCCTCCATGGGCACTGCACTGTATGGGAAGCAAGCATAATCCCCTATAGCCAAAATATCCATACATATAAAATAATAAAATAAAAATGAAACATTTTTGCTTTAACCCAGAATTTGAGTTCACTGGCATTCAAAGCTTCTCTCAAGTGTGAAGTAGGGAATAGAATAAAGAAATAAATCTTAATTTTTCTAATTCCCAAAGTGTTGTTTTACTGTCCAACACACACACACACACACACACACTCCTCTAACATGAAATTCGGAGAGTTTATAAATATTAACTATCATTAATTCCTCATCTACTCCTACAGAAATATTATTTGACATTTAAGGTCAAGTTCTGCAATGGCCTTCCTAAGAAGTAGCAACTGCTGGCAGGAAAATAAGGTTGTCTCTAGTCTAAAATCCTATAATAATGAGTCCTAACTCATGAGGTTCTGCTCATTTATTTATTTATGCATGTGTGTATGCATTTGTGCACACATGTAGAGGCCAGAGGACTACTTTCGGTGTTATCCTTAAGATGGCAGCTGATCTGCTTTGAAACAAGGTCTCTCACTGACCTGAACTCACTAATTAGGAGAAGCTAGGTAACCACTGAGCCCCAGGAATCCTTCCTTGTCTCCCTAATACTGGGGTTACAAATTTAAGCTACCATTCTCAGCATTTTAATGGGAGTTCTAGGGACTGAGCTCATCCCAGCCATGATGTTCTCTTCTAAATCTAAAGATTTCCATGACACAATCCCTCCATATGATAATTAAGTACACACTGCATATTAAAAACCGGTATCAAGAATAAACAGATTAGTTGGGTGGCAGTAGCACAGACCTTTAATCCTAGCACTTGGAAGAGAGAGACAGGTGGATCTCTGTGAGCTCAAGGCCAGCATTGGTATACAGAGGGAGCCATGGCCACATAGAGGAAACTCTGTCTCAAAAATAACCAACCCCTTCCCCCCAAAACAATAAACAGAATGATTAGCCTGGGGAGGTGGTATACACCTTTAATCCCAGCACTAGGGAGGCTGTCTAGGACTACATAGAGAGATCTTGAATCAAAAAAAAAGAGTAACAAAAGTTATTGCATTCAAAACGATAAGCTACAGTAAGGAATCCAAATATCAATATGCTATAATGTTAAAAAAAATCCATCTTGAAACCAAAACCTATGCCAAAGTTGCCTCATTATTTAAAATGTTTAGTTAAAAAAATAACAAGGCACACAAAGGAATGGGGAAATATGGATTGTTCACAAGAAAAATATTGGTCAATGGAGAAACATTTTGAAGATCACAAATTATGGATTTAACCATCACAAATTTAAAATTGGGTATTATGAAATGCTGTGTCTCAAATAACCAACAGAAATAATGCTAACAGCAACAAAACCTCTGAGTAAAACATCATGGGGGGGTGGGCAACCACAGAACATGGAAGAACCATGAAACTCAAGCTACACCATTCCCACCCATCCTGAAAGTCAGCAAGGCTATAAGGGGCCACTGAGTGAAACGTTAGGTGACCAAAGGGCCTGAGCTTGCCTTTCCTAGCAGCATTCACCCATATCTAACAGCCCTTTAAATTAATGTCATCTCAAGAGATAGAGGACAAGCCACAACATTTAGCAGCCCTTCAAGACAAAATATTAACTGTGGGCTGGGGATGAACCTCCATGGCAGAGTGTCTGCTGAGCACTCACAAGGGCTGGGGATGGACCTCCACAGTAGAGTGTCTGCTGAGCACTCACAAATAATTACATAAAAACACTCAATGAATTAAGAGTAGAAAGAAACCTCCTCTAAATGATAAAGTATATCTCCAGAAAGCCCTAAATATACAACTTGCTACACAAGTTAAGCAGATACTCAAGGGACTGGGGGCTGAATGTTCCCGCTAAACAACACAGTGATGTGTTCTCAACACTTTAAAAACAAACCTGTATTACATCAATTGATTTGATGTGTGTGTGCAGCACAGGCATGGAAGGCATATGACAACTTTCAGGAGCTGGTTCTCTCCTTTCACCATGTGGGTCCTGGGAATGGAATGCAGGTCATAAGGTCTGGCAGCAAGTTTTCATTTATTGATTCTTTTGTTTTGTTTGCTTGTTTTTCCCGAGACAGGATCTTACTATGCAGCTCTGACTGTCCTAGAACTTGATTTAAAGGCCAGGTTGGCCTAGAAATCAGAGATCCTCTTGCTTCTGCCTCTCTAATGCTGGGATTAGAGGTGTGCTCCATTATGTCCAGCCAGCAAGTAACTCTATTCGCTCAACCATCTCACTGAACCCTCACCATTTCTTTTCAAAAATTAAAAATTTTGTACATCAAAGAATACTATCAAGATTTTAAAAAAAACGAGATGATATTTAGAGTATATATCTAAGAATACTTGGTTTTCATTTTTCAGACTCTTGATTTCATGAAGTCACCTCCTTAATAAAATTTATTTGCTAGCCCCCAAATCAATACTCATAACATCTATTAGTTTGAGGACATGAGCAGAACAGGGAAAACTTAGAGTGACCCAAGGGAGATAACACTGGATGACACAGAACAGGGCGACAGTTGCTTTCTTCTTTTCACAATGTAAAGTTGGTATCCTTCCAGGGCTCATAGTGGCACATTTTGGCACTTTTTAATTACTGATTTTACTGCTTAAAAATGACCTCAAGTATGAAGTTTAAGTAGTGTTTCTCAGAACAGCAATGTTGTGGCATGCCTTATGGAGGAAAGGTATGTTAGTTAAGTTTTGCTCGGGCATGATCTCTAGTATCTATGTGTGTATGTTCCTGTTTCAAGCTCTTATTCAATACACACATTAATCACAATTCAACAATGATTTAATAATATATAATAAATTAGGAGTTGTGAATCATAAATACACATAAAAGTCTATGTAACAAGTGTGATATTTTGTTTATGTTTTAAGAAATAAAATTTACCTGAAGATCAGAGTGCAGAACTAAGCCACTAGAAGCCAGGCAGTGGTGGCACACAACCCTACTTTAATCTCAGGCAGACAGATCTCTGTTAGTTCAAAGGCCACCCTGGGTACACAAAATTGATCCAGTCTAAAAGAGAAACAGAGCTCACACAAAGGTGATCCCAGCACTTGGGATCCCACGCCTTTAATCCCAGCACTACAGGAGTGATATGGCTGCAGAGAGGGATATAAGGTGGCAGGAGACTGCCCTGCCTGGACTGGCTGGTTGTGTGTCAATCAGGAGCTCATTGCAGTCTGGGGAGGAAGTTTGATCATGCTTTTGGTCTGAGCATTAGTAGAGGTAAGAACTCTAGTGGTTAGCTGTTCTGCTTCTCTGATCCTTCAGTTTTCATTCCATAGCTGACTCCGAGATTTTATTATTAAGAACAATTAGAATTTGTGCTATTCCTTGGACTTTCATCCTAGACTGTTTGAGAATAGAGAAAGAGCTGAAACTAGGCATGCATGCATTTTTTTTTCTCTCTGGGTTGTTAGATACAATAGAATTTGCTAGCTACCTTGAGTTTGACGTCCCTGAAATGGTGGACTAGAACCTGGAATAAGTCAAATGAACTCTCCCTACTGCCAAGTTGCTTTATTGGTTATTTATTACAACAGAAATGAAACGAGGCCACCCCACTTCAGTCTCCCTCCTGCTCAAGTTTCTGATATGCACTACCAACCTCATCTCCTCACTCTCCTTTCGAAGCCATATTCCCATACTTCCAAGAGACATACATGGTAACTGGATTATGTGGAATATATCATGTCTCCATTGCACATCTGGGTAGCGACCAAAGCTTAAAATTCCTGGACTGGCTGGTTGTGTGTCAATCTGACACAAGCTAGCGTCATCAGAGAAATGGCCTCCATGAGGTCCAGCTGGTAGGCATTTTCTCATTTAATGATCAATGGGGAGGGCCCAGTCCATGGTGGGTGGTGCCATCCCTGGGCTGCTGGTCCTGGGTTCTATAAGAAAAGTACGCTGAGCAAGTCATGGGGAAGTAAGCCAGCAAGCAGCACTCCTCCATGGCCTCTGCATCAGCTCCTGTCCTATTTGGGTTTCTGTCCTGAAATCCTTCAGTGATGAACAGAAATGTGAAAATTTAAGTCAAATAAATCTTTCCTCCCCAACTTACTTTTTGGTCATGGTATTTCGTCACAGCAACAGAAACCCTATACAATCCTTATCTATTCTAATTTTATTTCTACACAAACAGGCTGTACCACAAAATTCAAATAATATCCATCCTCCTAATACTCTCATGAGAAACCCATCCCTCTCTCTCTGGTCTTGATTAGTGAGTCAACCACTTATCAACCATCTTGATCCATTTAAATTCCCATTTCAGAAAGTTGCCCATTAAACAAGGGGGCGGGGGCTTGGGAAAATAGGATTCATTGGGCACTTTCTATGAGAATTGGGCTGAGTACAATTTCCAAACTCAGAAACTACCACCACCCTACCCCATCACTTTGGGATTCATATGAAATTGAAGATCCTGTTTCCAGATCTCACAACACACTGCTTCACTGTCTTTTATCTTTGTAAATGCTTTCCTTTCGGTGAAGAACTTGCTTCCTTGACTTTTGTTTTAACCTCTAGTTGACTCCCATTCATACTTTCTATATTACCCCTTCCAAAGCTACCCAAATTACACACACAAGGTTGACTGTGGATCCCGTGTACTCTAGAAAAGCAGGTGCACTTTTCTGGCACGGGTCTGATGGTATTACACTGACGTTCTTTATATCTGCCTTCCTCAGCTTTGCATTGTGAGGTGCTCAATAAATATTTGTTGAATGAAGCTCACAAAGCTCACTCAGAGGTCATTAAATACTTTAGGTCTACCTACTAAAATATTGCTCCAATTTGCAAGAAGGGACAAAAGTCATAATTCAAATGCACAGTGTACTGATGCCCACTCTCATTACACTAAGGTTCCACTCAGAACTATGCTGAAAATCTGGAGGCACTCACTTTAAAAAAGGCTTCATTTTGCGTCTCTATTTGTCCAGCTCTCATTTTGGTGGAATCAGGATTCCCAGCTGATTCTACACACTGAGAACTATTTATGGAGGTCTCATGACTTTGTTGATTAACTTTTAAGCTGTGTACATCTTGTTTACACTTTGAAACACTTTTCTTCTTTTTCCCTTCTCGTCGGGCTTGTCTTTCTCTATACTCAGCAAGCTATGGGGGGAAAAAGAAAGCAGCATTATCATCTAAGATTTTTCTTTCTCATTATTAAAACTCTGGGTCATTTTATTAAACTCAAACTATCACTAAAAACAAGTGACAAAACAAAGGACACTTGTCCTGTTCTTAATAGAGTAGTTACTATTACATGGCAAAGAAACTGGATGTCTCTGAATCAGGAATAAGAAATGAAAATGTCCGAAAGAAAAAAATCACCTCAGAGTCAGAAAATAGAAAGTGAGGCACTCAGAGTATTATCTGTGGATTTCAACCTATTGGAAAGCACGACACACACATGGAGGTCAAGTGCGTCCTTCATGGGTTTTCTGGGACTTTAACTTTACACTAAAGATAATTAGCTTGTGCCAAAAGATTTAGTTCTGACCGTGTTTTGTAGCCTTATCTATAAAGGAAAAAATAGAAATTATTTAAATTTCAGAGAATGATGCTTTCTTGTCCTCAGTCATTTGCACATCACCCTCAGGAGTCCTATAGCCTAGTGCCACCTATTCATACAATTTACTTACCATCCACAACAGAATACCTTTCTTATTTTAAAGAGATGTTTAAACCTGGGTAGCTCTTGCTATAAATTAAAAGTCAGTAACACTTAAGATGTCTTTTTTAAAAAGTAGCCAACAAAAATTAAAACAAGGATACAGCAATCATTAAAATGTTGAACACTGATGAAAGTTATAAGAAAAATGGATGACTAGTGAAACATTTAGGGATAAAAGAGTAGCAAACACTTTCAGCTACCATGGCAGAAAAAAAAATAGAAAAGGTAAAAGTCTTCTTTAATATTATACAACGTGTTACCACTGGGCTAGGACACACATAAAATACCAACATCTAGCCAGAATTATCATCCTGTATATAACTCAATGATGGTGAACAATGTTGAATCCTTATTAAAAATACTGATTCAAATGACTAATGACAATACTTATAAAAAGTTATGACTATAAAACAGTACCACATATAATTATTATGAAAAGAAAATCATCTACACCTCTCCTTAATAGAGACAAAACAGGCTTCAACCATCAACAATTATATCTAACTTAGATTTGAACAACGTTGAACCCTTATTAAAAATACTGATTCAAACAACTAATAACAATACTTATGACAAAATTATAATTATAAAACAGTACCACAGTATAATAATTATGAAAAGAAAATCATCTACACCTCTCCTTAATAGAGACAAAACAGGCTTCAGGCTTCAACCATCGACAATTATATCTAGCTTGGATTTTAGTAACACTATACTCACAGCTATAATCAAATCATGAAAAAGACTGTATAACAACTCTGCTGTCTTTCATAACTGGAACTAAAGGTGTGTTCTACTAAATTTCTCTTCGAGAGTGCTTGTGAGTAGTGTGTGCAGGTGTGCTGGCCTGAATGTAGGTATCACCCTTCAGAATGTCTGAAGCTTGCCGAACTTACTACTTCAATGCTAAGTGATTCATAATACAAGGACATCTGTTCAACTATGTTCACAGCAGCATTATTTGTAATAGCCAGAACCTGGAAACAACCTAGATGCCCCTCAACTGAAGAATGGAAAAACAAACTGTGGCACATTTACACATTAGAGTACTACTTAGCAGTTCAAAACAAACAAACAAACAAACAAAACCAATGACATCTTGAAGTTTGCATGCAAATGAATGGAATTAGAAAAAAAAAATCCTGAATGAGTTAACCCAGACCCAGAAAGATCGCAACATGGAATGTACTTACTTATAAGTGGGTACCAGCTATACACAAAGGATACTGAGCCTATAGTTCATGATCCTAAAGGAGCTAAGTAATAAGATTAACTCTAAGCAAAACATATAGAGTCACCTGTAAAGTTGAAATAGACAAGATCACCTGACAAAATTGGGAGCACAGGGGAGGGGGGATAAGGGAGGGAGTAGAGGTAAAAGGAGAGGAGGGAGGAGGGGCGAGGAGAACATGAGGGAACAGGATGGAGATGGAGGAAGGACAGAGATGAGAGCAAGGAAAGACATATCTTGACTGAGGGAGCTATGATGGGACTAGCAGGAAACTTAGCTCTATGGAAATTCCCAGGAATCCACAAGGATGACCCCAGCTAAGACCCTAAGCAATGGAGGAGAGGGGGCCCAAACTTGCCTTGCCATGTAGTCAGACTGATGAGTATCTTAAATGTCACCCTAGAACCTTCATCCAGCAACTGATTGAAACACAGAGACCTGCACTGGAGCACTGGATTGAGTTCCCAAAGTCCAGGTGAAGAGTGGGATGAGTGAGAATATAAGCAAAGAGGTCACCCATGATAGGTTCACCCACTGAAACAGTCTACCTGAGCTAATGGGAGCTCACCAGCTCCAATCGGACTGGGAAGGAACAAGTATAGGACCAAACTAGTTTCTCTGAATGTGGTTGACAGTTGTATGGCTGGGGCAGACAGGGGGCCGTTGGCAGTAGCACCAGGATTTATCCCTGCTGCTTGTACTGGTTTTTTGGGAACCCATTCTCTTTGGATGGGTGTCTTGCGCAGCCTGGATATAGTAGGGAGGGCCTTTGACTTTCCCCAAAGCAATATACCTTACCCTCTCTGTGGAGTGGATGGGGGGGAGGGTTGAGGGGGGTTAGATAGAGGGAATGGGAGGAGGGGAGGGAGTGGGAGCTTGGATTGGTGTGTATAATGAAAAGGGACAGTTGTTTTCTTTAAAAAAAAAAAGAAAAAGAAAAAAGAAAGAAAATGATTGTATAGCAACTTTGATGTGTTTCATGACTTGAAATACAGGTGTTTTCCTCTAACTTAACTTCTCTTCGAGTGTGCTTGTGAGTAGTGTGTGCAGGTGTGCTGGCCTGAATGTAGGTATCACTCTTCAGGATGCCTGAACCTGGCCTGAAGCTACTGACTCAGTGGTCAGTAAATCACTTACCACTTCAGGCATCCTCCTGCCTCCATCTATGTCTCCCCTCACCCTGCACCCACCCAAAAGATTAGAAACTCACACCACAAAACCTGGCTTTTACATGGATGCTGAGGACCTGAACTTTGCTTGTGCAAGCAAGCAACTTTACATACTGAGCCATTTCCCTAGTCTAAATTTCCTTTTTTATAAAATTTCTTTTATATGAATCCACCGCTTCTTAAATATGTGCTCTTTAATCACACGGAAGAAAATATGAGCCTTACCACTGAGTAGAACTTTAAAGTATATATGTGCCACACCTTCTTTATCCATTCTTCTATTGAGGGGCACCTAGGCTGTTTCCAGGTTCTGGCTATTACAAACAGTGCTGCTATAAACATAACTGAACAAATGCTTTTGTAGTATGATTGGGCATCTCTTGGGTATATTCCCAAGA